>JADRCD010218237.1:0-18003 GCA_019843815.1 Montemys delectorum | reverse complement strand
TTTCTCCATCTATGGTAATTGAGAGTTTTGCTGGGTATAGTAGCCTGAGCTGGCATTTGTGTTCTCTTAGGGTCTGTATGACATCTGCCCAGGATCTTCTCGCTTTCATAGTCTCTGGTGAGAAGTCTGGTGTAATTCTGATAGGCCTGCCTTTATATGTTACTTGACCTTTTTCCCTTACTGCTTTTAAAATTCTTTCTTTGTTTAGTGCATTTGGTGTTTTGATTATTATGTGATGGGAAGAATTTCTTTTCTAGTCCAGTCTATTTGGAGTTCTGTAGACTTCTTGTATGTTCATGGGCATCTCTTTCTTTAGGTTAGGGACATTTTCTTCTATAATTTTGTTGAAAGTATTTACTGGTCCATTACCTTGGGAGTCTTCACTTTCTTCTATACCTATTATCCTTAGGTTTGGTCTTCTCATTGTGTCCTGGATTTCCTGGATGTTCTGGGTTAGGAGCTTTTTGCTTTTTGCATTTTCTTTGACTGTTGTGTCAATATTTTCTATGGTGTCTTCTGCCCCTGAGATTCTCTCTTCTATCTTTTATATTCTGTTGGTGATGTTTTCATCTATGACTCCTGATTTCTTTCCTAGGTTTTCTATCTGCAGGGTTGTCTCTCTTTCTGATTTCTTTATTGTTTCTATTTCCATTTTTAGATTCTGGATGGTTCTGTTCATTTCCTTCACCTGTTTGATTGTATTTTCCTGTAGTTATTTAAGGGATTTTTGTGTTTCTTCTTGAAGGCTTCTAGCTGTTTAACTGTGTTCTCCTGTATTTCTTTGAGGGTGCTATTAATGTCTTTCTTAAAGTCCTGTATCATCATCATGAGAAGTGACTTTAGATCGGAATCTTGCCTTTCCGGTGTGATGGTCTGTCCAGGACTTGCTATGGTGGGAGTATTGGGTTCTGATGATGCCAAGTAACTGTGGTTTGTGTTGCTTATATTCTTAAGCTTGCCCTGCATCATCTGGTTACCTCTAGCGCTACCTGCCCTTGCTAAATCTGTCTAGAGCCTGTCCTTCCTGTGATCCTGGTTGTGTCAGAACTCCTCAGAGTCAATCTGTTTCTATGATCCTGTGATTCTGGGATCCTGTGATCCTAGGCTTGTTAGAGTGCCTGGAATTGGAGCTTCCTCTGAGTGTTTTGGGACTGGCTGTGGAGCTTGAGCCCAAGGTTTTCTCAGGGCACTAGCAGGTCTGGACAGATTGCAAGCAACCCAAGCCACTGGACTGGCAGAGTTCCTGTGTGCCTGGTCCCACTGGTCCCATTTACTCCCAGTATGGGACAGATGTTGTGTCCTCCTCACCTCTGATCCTGTCAGAGAGCCTAGAAGTGGAGCTTCCCCTGGGTGTTTTGGGACTGGCTGCAGAGTTTGTGCCCAAGGTCTGCTCAGGGCACCATCCAGCCCAGACAGAGCGGAAGAACCCCTTCTGTCATCTCTTTACACAATGTCCCAGCATCTGCTAATAGTAATTGGACATGAAGACTCTTGAGTAGCTTCCCAACACTTTCAGATAAAAAAAAAAAAAAAAAAAAAAAAACTCCAAACAACATAGGATGCAAACCCAGGTACTCTTCTCCTGCTTTGCTTTTCCCTACTGTATCCTTCTCGTTCCTAGTGGCTACCTGGGAAGCCTAGAACTTGTCAGGCAAGCTTTGAATCCAAAGCTTGATCACTCCCATCCCTCTTTCTAGAATGCATTTCTCAGTGGAGATTCTTACTTATTCTTCAACTTGCAGCTCAAGTGGCATCCTTTCTCAGAAACTACTTTCTCCCCAGTAGGCATTCTACACCAGTGGAATAGGTACTGTTTGCCACTGGGCTCCCGTAGATCTCTGAGGATACCACCCCTATAAAGCACCATGTTGAAATGGTTTGTCTGTATTAGCCACCATGGATTTAGAACTAGCACATTAAGAAAGTACAGTAGCCATTCAAAGAGCAAGCCTTAACTACGAGCTTTAATAACTATGGATATGTATTGTCTGTGAAATCACAAAGAAACTGAACTCCATTTTTTTTTAATCTGTTAAAGTTGGTATCATGTTGTACACATCATCTTAGATCTATCTATAAAAGAATTAAGTCGCTGGGCAGTAGTGGCACATGCCTTTGATCTCAACACTCGGGAAGTAGAGGGGTTTCTGAGTTCAAGGCCAGCCTGGTCTATAGAGTGAGTTCCAGGACAGCCAGGGCTACACAGAGAAACCCTGTCAAGAAAAAAAAAAAAAAAGAATTAAATCATATTACTCAATAGACTTCTTCAATAATCTTACTAATTTTCATTGGACCTTAATGTTAGTGTTACCCCCAATGTTTAAGTGAAATAATGTTAGTTAAATATGTAGCAGAGCTTGGATAGTTAATACCCAATAAGTTTGGAGTAGTTAAGTGTTTTTTAATCAATTTTTATTTTATACAGAAATTAATTGGTTATTGGTGTTGAATATACAATGTACTTAAGCTAAAAGACCTAAGTAATTATCAAGATTTATACTGAGTATCTTCATAGAATTCTGCAGGACTTTTAATTATATGGTATAATAATAGTTAGCAATACACTTATCTAGGGCAATATATTTTGACATTTTTCAGCTACTTTGGCACCTTAAGCATCAAGGGAAGCAGAAATAGCACAGATAAAAAGAAAAAGAAATTAAAAATGACTTTAGAGAAAGCAAAAGAAACATCTTTTCATTTGACCTACATTTATATGGCAAGTCCCGCAAACTAGAAGCGTACAAAAAAGCATTAGGCAAAGACCCAACACTCACATTCAATGTTTGCCCCAGACTGCAGTTGTTATTAACTCTCTAAATGCCATTTAATTCATTGGCTCCATTTAAAGAACAGAACAAGCCATATTGAAAATGTAAAAACATTGGTTGTTCAGAAAAGAAATTACTCTCTGATTTATGCTTGATCAATTTTGACAGAGAACATGTACTCTTGTTGCCACAGATGCTCTGAAGATTCATTTCCTGTTTGTTTAACATTATCAATAAAGCAAGTGCCGTATCAAGCACAGACAGATTGGTGCCTGCCCTGAGGGTAAAGGCAGTTTCCAAATGGGTGGACAGCAAAGCCTTACTAAGTACATTATGTTTATCTTTTGACTTTTGGTTATGTTTAGCTGCTCGGGATGGATGGCATTTTCTACCTCGTATCAGCCCAACCCAGCTGGAACAGCAGAAATGCTGTTTTCAAAAGAAATAAAATGTTCTGCACAGGTAGAACAGCTTTCCTTGCTCTTCAATTACCTAAGTAGCTTAAAACCATGCTTGGAAGAAGCCAGGGGGTGAAATAGAAACATTTTCCTTAAGCAAAGCTCATTCTTTTCAGAGTCAGCACTGGTCACTCTGGGATAACCAATCTCTCTATACAATTTTGAGGCACTTCGGGTATGGATAAGAAGAGCCCTGTGGACGTTTCAAAATATTTCTTTCCTTCTAGGACAAGATAGATAAAACAAACCAGGCAAAAAAAAGTCTCAACTTCAAATCAAGGCACAATTAGTGGCTGAGATTCTGGTTTTAACACAGTCAAGAGATGTGGCAGGGTGGGGAGGAAAGGGAGAAGAGGAGAAAATGAAGAAGGAGCTGCACAAGGAATTTGTTACAATGAACACTGTAGCAAATAGCAGGGGTAAAATGACGCATCTTCCATCCCCAAACAGGTCTTCTCAATTGCATCAATTACACAAAAACTCAGAAAATAAGATCTTTTTTCCTTTTTTAAATATTATTTTTGAAATTTATGATATAATTACATCTCTCCCTTCTTTTTCCTCCTGCTAAACCCTTCCATATGCTCCTCCCCACTCTTCAAATTCACACCATCTTTTTTCACTAATTGTCCCTGGGCATGCACCAGTGTGTGTTCATGCATACACGTATGCATGTGGATGCATGCATGTGCGTGTGCGTGTGTGTGTGTGTGTGTGTGTGTGTGTGTGTGTGTGTGCGTGTGCGTGCGTGTGTGTGTGTGTGTGTGTGTGTGTGTGTGCTTGTGTGTTTTACTAAATATAACCTGTTTAGTCCATGTAATGTTACTTGGATTACTGTTTTCAGGGCTGACCCTTTGTTACCAACCAACCAATTGGTACACTTTTCAAACTTCCTTCTTTATATTTGTATAACCCCATAAGTTTTTCAGCTGACATTTACAAAACCAACATTGTTTGGTAACTTCTTGAGAAGTTGAAAATTTCCCGTCATTTCATATATCTTGATGCAGTCCTTTCCTTTTGTCTTGGAAGCCCTATACTGACTTGAGATTTTAATTCTGTAACCTTGAAGTGTGTGGTTCAGACAGAAAAGTTTATCTTCCTTTCAATAATACATTAAATTTTTGGTTTGGAAACCATATATGTTTTTCTAGCACTTAACTTACTTATTATCCTTAGATTACAGGATGTCCCTAATTTGACTGTGGACTCCACTGTCTGTTTGCCCTGCATTAGTTCAAGCTAGTGTCTAACATGTACATAATAATTTGTCTTAATTTTGTTTTGTTTGATTAGTAAAAGTATTAGGTGAGAGACCACTAATAAATGATGGCTTCATTTCATTCCATTTTTTTAATTCTAAGAATAAATAGGAAATTGATGACTTGGAATGAGGCTTGGGATTCAGTGAGTGTAACACTTTCTATACAAGCATGCAGACTTGAATTTAGAGCCTCAGGACATACATAAAGCCACCTGTGTCCTGGCCCTCCCACAGAGAGATGGGAGGAGGAAGCTCACAGACCTGCTAGCACAGTATATGTAGTGACAGACTGAGAAGCTCTGGTTCAAGGGCTCCTTGGGACTGATACCCAAGATTCTCCTGTGAGCTCCCCAGGTATACCAAGGCACGTACATCCACGTATACACACAAGAACACACATAAGCACAGCATACATACACATGCACACACTTACACAGACACTTACTGATTCACTCAAAAATATTAAAATTAAGAGCCATTCTATTACACAATGGACAAAATAGATGGTATATTGCAGAATCCAGAAGGTAAGAAATGCTACACAAAGGAGGAAAAAAAGTAAGGAGAGAGCAAGAGAGTGGCAAGGTAAGAAAGATGGTGCTCTATATAATTGGAGAGATGTTTTACAAACTGACCAGGAAAGTCTTCTCAAAGAGTTGGTACATGAACATGATTTGCAAGTGGAAGATGAGCCAGTAGAGTCTAGAAAAGAATTTTTTGGTGAGAGAAAGGAGATAGGGCATAAGTTAAAAATATTTGTGTCTTAAATCTGACAAGGTGGCCCTTTGCTACTTGAGCATTGTGAGGGACATTGAATACTTTGGGAGGTTAACTTAGAGAACAGATAGTCTGTGGAAGAATGTAGATCACGGATGCCTGATGGTCCATTCCAAAGCCCTGTTATATGGAGGAGGTATAAAGTACAATTCCAATGATCAAGGGACAAGGAAAACCGACAAGAAGGTGTGCTAATGATCTAGGCAAAAACACCAATAATGTGACACCAGCTAAGGCAATGAACAGTGGTCAACAGCTTAAGTTCACGTTCTGGTAAGAGTCCACAAGATTTAAAAAATGCGAACTTTGAAAAATCAAACAGAAATATTGCATGACCAGAATTATATAAAAATATAACAAATTGGAAATCAGACAAAAGGATTTGTCTTTTCCTGTTAGATGATTGCCTGGAAGGCCCTGACAAGACTGACTTAGTCCTCCAGAGCACAAGCAAATGGGGGTTTTCTAGTTGCCCATTATTAAATACTGTCAGAGTGTTACTTGTTTAGGTGTGTACTTTTGCGGATGTTTTCCACCTGGGAGAGACATGACATTAGTAGCTTCATGAGAAGGCTATTGTCCACATTCCCCTAGAGCTTAGGAAACTCATTTTCATCTGCTTCACTTTCTCACTACATAGTATGTTTCTCTCTTTATCTACTTTGTCTCTGGTGGGCCCTTTGATTTTCTCCCTTTCTTTTTGTTAGCTTTATTTGTTTTGATTTTGGCTTTTTTTCCTGTTACCTTTTTTTTTCTTTTCTGAGAAATAGATTTTTTTCTCACATTATATATCATGTTTTGTTTTTTGTCTAACTGTTTTGCCTGCATGTATGCGCCTGGTAGATGCTGAGGCCAGAAGAAGGAACTTGGTGCCCTGTATGTGGAGTTACCAGCGGGACTTGGAAATAGTACTCAGATTCTCTGCAATAGCAACAGGAGTAATTGCTGAACCATCTCTCTAGCCAGTCTTTGACTTTCTGAATCAATGTTTTTTCAGTGTATGACTCCCCTCTACTGAGAAGTGACACATTTATATTTTTAAAGATTTATTTTAATTTAAATTAAGTTCATGGGATCAGGGGTTTGCACATGAATGTAGGTACCTTCAGAGTACAGAAAAGATTGGATCTCCTAAAGCTGGAATTACAGGCAGTAATAAGTGAAGAGATAAGAACTGAACTCGGGTCATCTGCAATAGCAGTAAGGCCCCCTAACCACAAAGCTCTCCCTCTATCCCAAGAACGAACACATTTCTAATACATAAAATAAATTATTCATACTCACGTTATATTGATATAAGTCTCTTTTGTACATTTTTGTTTATATTTTTAATTACATCTGTTGAGTGAATGATCAGTTACTGCTGTTCATATGTGGGATATCAAAGGACAACTTGTGAGTGTTGATTCTTTTCTTCTACCACATAGGTCCCAGCAATTAAATACTAGCTGTCAATTTAAGCACTTGACACATCTCAATGGGGCCCAAATTGCATGGGTCTTCTTGTCTCGCTTCCTGAGTGCTGAGATTATAAGTGTACGTCAGCATGCCTGACTCTTCCTTTATTTTTCCTCTTCCACTAAAATAGGAATGATTGAAAAGAACAAAAAGAGACACCGGTAGCTTTGAGAAGGCTGAGTTTCAGATGTTACCTTGGCATCTGGGTGCTAATTCTGAACAGTAGGTTGTAAGGGAACTTTGAGAACACAGGGGAGATCTGCAGTAGGGAGCTGGCTGACTACTCTGCAGGTCATCATAGGAATCAAGCATGGACCTGTGTCAAGTCCACTGTGTGTGTTATGGCTGAAAGCTTAGTGTCTGTGGAGTCTCTAACTCTTTGGGCAGCTCTTGAGACTCTTTTCCTCCTATTGGGTTTCCTTGTCCAGCCTGGATATGGGGGTATCTGCCTTGGCTTCTTGCATCTTGTTTTGTCTGGTTTGGCTGTTGTCTTTTAGAGGCCTGCTCTTGTCTCGAAAGGAAGTGAATGAGGAGTGGGTCTGTGGAGAGGGGAGGTCCAGAGGGGTTGGAGGGAGAGGAAACTCTTGGGATGTGTTGTATAAGAGAAGAATCTATGTTCAACAATACTTAAAAAGGAAGCATAAGGCAAATAAAACCATCAATTGTATCTAACTGGAAACTTTTTTAAAAAAAAATCTAGAAATACTAAATTTTGAAACACAATAGTATATAAAAATCCAAAGATAAGAAGAGATAAGGAAAGAAAGCAGGTAGGAGACCTGGAAGACACATGTTGACCTGGGTGCAAAGGCGCTTCAAGCAGGAGATATAAATCTACTCTTAAATAGGGGAAAAAGAAACTAGACCTAGGAATTTTGAAACAAACAAATTTACGATGAAAAAACTTTTGATGAAGTTACTGTAAGGAACTGTATCAGCCTATGGAGCCCCAAAACCAAGTTCTCAGCACAAAGGGGATTTATTTACTCCAGAGGAACAAAGGCTAGAGGATAAGAGAAAAAAGACAGGAGACAGAGGATAAGGGAGAAGAGGAAAGAAACAGGGAGTGGGAGCAGGGACATTTGTCACAGAGGGTTAAAGGACTGCCTGTAAACAGAGGGGACACAGACAAGGAACATAGGGAAATGGCAGTTTCTAAAGGTAATGGGGAAATCCCATGTCAGGATAAGGTGTTTAATTTTAGTTGTGCATATAAATAGGTGAGCCAAAGGGCACTTTTTTTGAATAATAAATTAATACCTTTTATTCCTCTTAGGAAGTGTTCACTCTATTTTTCTTATCTTAGTACAATTTTTCCAACTTGAAATGTCTCAAAAACATCTGCTTCAACCAAATTATCAAACAATTATTTTTTTTAAAAAAAAAAATCCATAGACTAGTGCAACAATTAATACATTTTTTTTCTTTTGCAACCCAGAAACCAGTGTTCTCTGTCAGTTTTAGTAAAGATAAGAGGAAATATGATATGTCTAGTTTAAAGTGACACTGCTATTGATGACCACAGAGGTTGGTTTCACAAGTGAAATATAGTATTAACAATAAAACAAGGGACTGGAAAAAATCTCCCAATGGTTAAGCATGCTTGCTGCTATTCATGAGGACCTGAGTTTGATTTCCAGCACCCAAGTCTGGTGGCTCACAACCAGTTGTAATTCCAGAGGATCCTATTCTCTCTTCTTGCTTCTGTGGCTACTGCATTCATATGTTCATATATGTACCTGAATTTAAAAAATAAATAAATGAATCTGCAATAAAAATCAAAAAATAAGAATGCTTCTACATTTTATATTTTTTTGTTTTTCGTTTTTTGGTTTTTTTGAGACAGGGTTTTCTATGTAATAGCCCTAGTTGTTCTGGACTTGCAAAGGGCACTTTTGATTGCTGAACATCAATACTTTGATAGCCAGACCTTGACAATCAGCTTCAAGAAGAAGAAGTGCCTAAATAAAGGGATAGATCTTTGTGTCTAGCTTATGGAATGTAACCTAATAATTTAGCAAGCCAGAGAGAACAGGAGAAGGGCAAGACCTGCCAGAGCTATGTTCACCACCCTTGAACTGGCCAGAGTCCCTTTAGTTGCAGAGTTCAAAGTCCAATGGTCAGAGTGTAAACCAGAATGAGGATAATGTAATTGAAATTAGAGAATATGCGGATCAGTGGGGATGTTTGGCTACACCTGAAAGACACTGACTGCATGTGACAAAGAAGAACTTGAAGGATATTTTTAAGCATGAGAGAAATTGATTTTCTTTGTATGACCATGCTAGTGATCAAGTTGATTAGAATAAATGGGTGTGCTAGAGAAAGAGACAAGAATGGGTAACGTGCACTTGTGTAGACCAGGTAATTAGGGAGAGTAGCTGGCACTCTGCTCTGTATAAAGACTGATTATCTATAAAAAAAAAGGGGGGGGGAGGGGGAGACAGAATGTGGACACACTTTAGAGCCCAAATTCACAGGTATGACAGTAGAAGGAGATTTTGCAGCATGACTGTGTCCTCAAGTCACCTCCCGCTGTGAGGCTGCTAACACAGGTGTGGAAAGTTTGACTTGGTATCAGTTGGTCTCTGTCAGTGATCCCAATAGAACAAGAGCTTGAAAATGTACAAATAAATTATCATTGTAGACCACAGATGGAAGGGGATGGGGAAAAAAAGACAGGGATAAGAGTATAAAGTCTATCAATGGATTATAGGGTCTGGCACAATTAAAGAAAAGTTGGAGCTGCGAAACTTCAGGAAGTAAGCTATAAAGGGAGGAGCCAAGATTAGAAGGGTAAATTCTGGTCATTCATGATATAGACGGTTAATTATAAATCTGCAATAAAATGCAGCAGCTAACATAAAGTGGAGCCTGCACAATGAAAAAGGAGGAAGTAGAGACAGAACTCATGAGTGTGAGCATAGAGGCGATCCTCCAGGGGATTGTCACCCAGCTAGTCGGTACTATGGAAGGATGAGGAACAGAAGTCGGGCTGCAGAGAATTTGCTCTTAAACAATACCTTAGAGTACCATGCATCTAGTCATTTGCAGAACAAGCTGTGTTGCATCCAATGGTTGTAATTTAGAGCTATTGAAGGATTGTAGAATTCTTTAGTTTGCATATTGTTGGCTCCCACACAGTGTTTTCTAAAAATTCCATTTTCTATTATGATAGTTCTTACTAGATAATCACTTGCTGCCCTTTTCACTAAATATGCAAACAGGGAGGGAAAAGTTAGCTATCACAGAAACCTAAGCAATAGGAAACCATGTAAAGGTTAATTTAAGCATTTAGTAAATGGATTTATGACTTTATTTATGCCATCTACATCATAATTGACAATGTACTTGTACATAAAATATAAGTATTGTTTTAGATGCAATTGAATCAAAAATATCCTAAGAACATAAATATCATAGACTACAGGGTGCTCAGCCAGGAGTGGAGTCTTTATCTGCTTCTGCAAAAAGGGAGTGCAAATCTGGGCATGCACAGTAACATCATGGATGTTCTTTGAGTATAGATCTAAGTGTTCACTTAGCACTTTAGCCCAATTTTTACTTGGCAATGTGAACATTTAAGTGATAAAATCTGAACTAGATTGGTCTCAGATCTTTTTTTTTTTTCTCATTACAATGGCAGACTGGGGGGAAAATCCAATTAAAAAACAAGAAAGGCTCACAGCCATCCATTGGACTGAGCACAGGGTCCCCAATGAAGGAGGTAGAGAGAGGACCCAAGAAGCTGAAGGGTTTGCAGCCCCTTAGGATGAACAACAATATGAACTAACTAGTACCCTCAGAGCTCCCAGGGACTAAACCATCAAGCAAAGAGTATATATGGTAGGACTCATGGCTCCAGCTGCATATGTAGCAGAGGATGGCCTAGTCGGTCATCAACCAGGAGGAGAGGCCCTTGATCCTGTGAAGGCTCTATGCTCCAGTGTAGAGGAAGGCCAGGGCTAGGAATCAGGAGAGAGTGGGTGGGTGAGCAGGGGAAGGGGAGGAGTTTTTTTTTTTTTTCAGAGGGGAAACCAGGAAAGGAGATAACATTTGAAATGTAAATAAAGAAAATATCTAATATAAATAAATAAATAAATAAATAAATAAATAAACGAAAAAAGTGTTTGTATGTATTCTATCTGTCTGGGAAGTATCACATGATTTTACAAAGGTGTGTCCACACTCTTATCATATAAAGGTGATCCCTCTGACTCTTTTCCATGGTCTTAAGAGAAAAATAAACTGAGAACAAATACTAACTACATAATATCAGTATAAAACAATTCAATTGGGAAGTTACCTCAAGCTGCCTTTAGCACAGCAGACATGATTGGGCATAGACACATCTGTTTTACTCACTTAACTGTCAGAAAATACTGTTCCTTAACTGGTTCACGCATTCTTAGCAATTTCATAACAATAACAAGTAAAACCAAACACTGCATTTCTAGGGGATTATAACACTTCTAAGATAGTCCCAATCACGTGGAAAGCATTAGGAGGTGCAAAGCTCAAGGCCAAAATATACTATTTATGCACGGAAGCGCTGTCTTTAGCGAAGGCATCTGAACAAGACAGAACAGTATCGCCACATACATCCTCCGCTATACGATCTTTAAGGGTTTATGATTATCAAGTAACTTGAAATTTTAGAAAGCATTGCTGGTGGCTAAAAAAGACGCTATGGCCAGATTACAGCAGCATGACAAAGGCTCTAAAAATCTTCAGAGATCCAGTTTCAGGAAGGGCAAGCCTAAACCTAAACAAATGTAGCTCTAGCCATCACCCTATGAACAAAACTTTTACCTGTCGCTAAGCTGGAAGCTTCAGTACCTAAAGTTCTTGTGCGTATCAGTTCCCCATTGTCACCCTTCAAATAGTGCTGGAAAAGACTGGCGGGGGAGCCAGTGCCTGCAACTTCCTCGAGGTTTTAGGCGTATGTGAGGGTTTCTCTCTCTTGGACTTAGCAATCTCTGCACGCACGTCTTTGGGATTGTTTGTGGATCATTGCTTGTTGGTTTACAATGCTAGGAAAGGAGGCAAGCTCTCTATCAGGATGGGATAGTCCTGGCCCTGCAAGTCATTGTTCAATTATGTTTTTCACTTTCTGAGATAATGTTTTGTCATTTCCCCTTCATGTTCCTCCCTCCCAAAACCCTCTCTACAAGTCATATTTTATTCTAGGGACTATACGTTTCACAGGTCTTACAATGTGTCTGAAAATTGTGTTTCTGTCTACAAATTATACAGAATCTGAGTATTTTCTGGCAGAGAATGCTGGTAAACAACCTGGCTTATTATGACAGATTTTAGATGCTGCTGTTGCTCTGTGACCATTATTTCTCTTGGGGTAATGTTGAAAAAGAGCTGAGTGACTATGAATTCTGTTTGCTTAGATACTTAATGATGTCTTCAGATTTTCTTTACCTAGCATTAAAGTAGTCAGCAGTCTTAGGGTTAACGGAATTGGACAACACAGCTGTATTCCCAGGAATAGGGGAGTGGAGGCGGAGGGTAGTAAATGAGGTCAACTGGGGTTACTTGGTGAGGTAATCTCAAGGGAAGAAAGAGGAGATGAGGGAGGAGAGAGATCTCTCAAAAGCCTAGGATGACTATATTTCATTTATTTTATGAAATCGGCAGGCTTGAAAGAAAACAAAAACGCTAATCCTATAAAAGAGGATTGATTATAAAAGACATCCCTTTATCAGATATGTCAGCTTGTGGGTGATTCTAGAACCAGTGACATATGATGTACTGTTTTCTTAGACTACCTAGGTTGCAGTAGAATTTCCTACCCCTTATCAGGAAGAAATTATCTTAACTAAGATGATGTCTATCTTTGAATAGAGTGTCAGTCTCAGAGAATACTGTGTGTTGATCAGTTTCGGGCTCCTAGGGCTAAAGCAAATCTGGGATAATTTTTTCCAAAGGGAAAAAAGATTTTTTTTCCCAGAAGAAAGAGATATGAATATCAAAAGGACAACAACAAAATAACCAGTAGTATGAGTATAAATTAATAAAATAGGCTTTTTTTTTTTTTACTTCGGGTGAACACTTATGAATGTCTTTACTAAATATTCAGTAGCTATTATAAGAATAGTTAGAACATGGAGCAAGGTGAGGGGAAGCATTTTCAAGACTGAACAGTATCTGAAAATATTTTTTGTCTTTCTCGGAATATATTTTCTCTTTCTTTGTTATCCCCTCATTTTTTACTTCAGATCTCTCTCCTCCCCCCCCTCTCTCACACACACACACACACACACACACTCACGCGCACACACATATACACATTGACAGCCAACTGTGAATTCTGAAGTCTATACAAGGCTATCAAGTAGATAAAGCAGTTTTCCCGTGGTGCCTTTCTAATAACATATTTGTCTGGATAATGTTTGGAGGAGGTACATTTCAGCTTGTTTTAAGAAAGATGCAGGTTACGTAATAATTCGGTATCTAGGGAGTACTGGATATAGCATTTCTTTACCAAAAGGAAATGGACAAATACAACATGAAAACATCATTAGTTTTTACTCAAGCTAGGAAAAAAAAAAGTACTGTGCACAAATTGGCAATTTAAAGTTTTCAATCCTTTGTTTTCCTTTTGCTTCCAATGAGTGACACTTGAGATTGGTGGCTAGTGGATTCTTTATTCCCCCCAGAAGAGGAAGCATAGGGTACCTCAAGGGCTAACCAAAATACCCTTCCCCCATCAGTCAAAGAAAGTCTAAAGTGCAGGTCCCAGTAGGGAACCAAGTAAAACTGGGAGACAGGAAGCAGAATCAGAAGTAGCCGCTATATAAAGAAGTTATTTAAGATTCCGTTAAGAGGTTGTGAGTTTTTATGCTATAGCACAGTTATGACCAATCAATCCAACAGCAAAGCAAACAAAAACTGCAAAGAAGTAAAACGCAAGCACTGCCCATGACAATACAGTACTACCATACATAACCCCCAGGAGCCCAGAGGTGAAGAGACTTGAGAGTGAGACCCGCTGTGTTAGGATGGTAGAGAAGGCAATCAAGCCCCAAGCAGTAAAACATAGAGAGCAATCAGCAACTCCTGAAGGGATGCTTCAGTCTCTCACAACCCACAGTGAGGAGGCTGACAGGGGAGGGGAGGTGTATGACTAAGCATGCATTATGTGGTCAGCAGTAAACTAGACATAATCTCACTTAGATCCATAGCAAACTTTGAGGGAGTTACTTTTGTTTCTGTGTGATAAAGAAACAAATTGAGGCTGTGAAGTTTCTTTAAGAAAACAGTGGGGAAATGGAGCAAGTACAGCCCTCTGCAGTAGGCATTCATTCATAAATTTCAAGAGGGTTTTGTTTTTTTGAGTACCTTCTATATGTAAGGGAACTTTATTTAAACTTTATTAAGTAATTTCTCCTAACTAGACAAAGTCTGATACATTATTTAAGAACAGATTTTTAGATTGTCAAATATATAAATAAGATTAATGTAAAAAAGAAAAAACCAAGGAAGTTGGTCTGGGAAATAAATAGAATTCCTAGAAATGAAAAATATGGTTATGGGGGATTTTATAAAGTGTATTGGATATTATCTTAACTAACTGATGCTTCTAAAACTATGGAAACTTTGTTTCCTCAGCCTAGTGTGGAAGCAGGAATGACTGTCACCACCAGCCTCATGGAGTAGGTTTCAGGACATAAACGGACATCTCTTACTCCCAGATGCAAGTGGAGAAGTCATGAATTAAGCCTGGCCGTTCTTATTCTGCCACCTCCAGTGTTAAAACAGCAATATCGACAAATAAACCAGCTTACTGCTGACAATAAGAGATAATTCAGATACCATACAGAAACTATAAGGTAAAGTTTAGAGGTGCTGCATTTTAGTGTATGCAAAATGACATTGTCATCACCACAATCTAATTTGGAGACTTTTTTTAATGCTTCTGTTACCTGCAAGGCAAAAACACACATCCATCCCTGCTTTCCTCAGCCCCATTTAAGCACCAAACGATTCTCTATAATTTTGCCTATTCTAAAAATTTCATACAAATAGAATCATACAACATACAGGCCTCATGATTACTACTTTCAGTTTGCAGTTTTTTCCAAGATTCATCCATAATATATCGCATCTCACCAACAAACAGATCACATATATGAAAGACACATTGATTAAAAATGTTTAAAACATTTGTTACAGGAAAGTTTATTCAACAATGCATTGGCCCAGAAAATACTGACAGAGAATAAAGCATACAGATACATACCTCTATATTGAGAACATTTTCAAGGTTTCTTAAATAATCCGACTTGGATTGTAATGTACTCACATTGATATATTGTTTTTCATTTTATTTTTATACTTTACTCACTTTACATCCCCCTCCCAGACTCCCTCCTACAAGCCTTCCCCTTCCCCCCACTTCTCCTCTGAGTAGGTGGGGCCCTCTGGGTATCTCCCCCATCTTGGCATTTCAAGTCTATATGAGGCTAGGTGCTTCCTCTTCCACTGAGGCCTGACAAGGCAGCCAAGCTAGAAGGACATCTGATGATATGCTATTTAGTTGTCAACTAACATTTATTTTTAAACTTTGTATTATTGAATTCATTTATTTTGCTTTACTGTAGTCTCCTACCATTCTAGTGAATGTCATATCTTTTCCAAGAATTAAAAATGGTTTAAATAAGAGAATAGTTGCCTGTTGCTTAAAGGTTTTACTATTTAAGGATTTGACTTTATGTTACTGTCCTAATGTGTTCTGGTTATTGTTAGCTTAGGTTGTCCATTTTAGTTATGTTGTGCAGAGAAGCCCTATCTGGAATAACAAAACAAAACTTCCTAGAGAATCATTCAGTTTCTCATGGGAAGAAAGTTAGTTCTTTTGGCTTTCTAATATGCTGCTAACAAATATTGTCTAGCAATTCTTCTTAATCCCTTACAAATCATGTGTTGTGTTTCTGATCTTCTGTTTCATCCCAATACATCTAGACAAAATGTTCAGAGTCCTTTTGTTGTCTTATTCAGTTAGGCTTCAGTACAAGTGTTCTGGAACTCGTCCATTCCTGAATTCCAGGGACTTTACTAACCTACTGGATAGGCATAACTTATTCACTTTAGATTTTTAAGTCATAAACCAGAACATAAGCAAAATTACCCATGATCATCCTTGACAGGCAGAAGCTGCCTTGATTTTCCAAGCCATACGGTTTCAAATACATGTATCTGTGCATACCACAATCATTCAACATACACTGTCCAGAGCATGTGGATATAGTGGTGGTGAAAGGAGCAAGAACCACGGCATCCATTATAGACATACTAATGGGAAGTAATGCTCATGATAGGAAAGAAGGATAGAACTGTTAGTCGTATTAAAAATTCCCTCTCCCTATCCTCCTGCTTCCCTCTCTCCTCCCCACCTCATTTCTTACCCAAACCAGCACCTCTACACACTTTCAATTTTTATTTGTAGGGAAGTATGTAGCATCTGCTTTGAGTATAATATTTTAAAATATAGAGAAGCAACCTTTTACATTTATCATAACCTTTTCTTCTTTCTCTTCTCAGGCTCCTGGTTGTTTCATTTGGACACAAGTTGTACATTTATCAAGTATACCGCAGAGTCATTTATTCCCTGAGTTCTTGAGTCTTTGGTAAATCTACCTGTGTCAGGTCAGATGGGTGAGATCTTGGCCAGGCATGTGGCTTCTGCATGGCAGCTCTTTTTGTGCGCACTTGCCTATGCAAATGTTCCTGTCCCCTAGTCTCTGGAATTACAAACGATGTGACCAACATGTAGTGACACTACTTCCTAATTCCTACAAGGTTTTTCTCTAATTTTATGGATACTTATTAAATACAAAATGCCAAGATAGGGTTTGTTGTTTGGTTTGAAATGCAGTTCCTCATAGGATTCAGTAGGAGTTTTCAATCGCCATGTTCAATTTCATGCTTAGCTCAGACTTATTTTTTTTTTTTTGGACATGTGATCTAATTACAAATACTAAACTGTTAAACATTCTGACTCCTCCTCTAGTGGCGTCCACCTCAAAGGAGTCCCATGTTTTTCTTATCTCAGATAACTGTATCCTTAGTTTGTTCTTGGGTTTTGCCTATTTTAGATTATCTCTACCATGCTTATAGGGTACAGGGGGTCATCTATTGTTGTTCTTATCAGATTAGAGCACAGGGCTGCACTTGGGTATTGGGGAAAGTACTATTTTGTACTTGATCGCTTGGTAGAGGAAATGTTAGTATCTGTGAACACTTGGGAGAGGTCCAAGAAAGCCACTTGACTTTTTAGTCTCTCCCAGTGCAAGTAATCAGGCTGTTCACATCTCAGAGCTCGGGCAATGCAGCTACCCAGCAACCAGCACGGAAGTTTCAGATTTCCAGGAGCTCTTGACAGAAAACACACAGAAGGGAGAGGTTATCCAAAGAGAAGCAGTTGACTCCTCAGGAGCACTGTCACCAACCGTGACCGCAAGGTCTTCCCTGGAAGCATCATACTCCTGCATTGTCATCAATATACAGATTACAAGCAAAGGGACCCAAGACGTACATCTGCAACCCTATACATGCTTTCTAAATGAGTCTCTTAACACCACAGAGGATGCTTTGACTGCCAGGGCACCAATTCAGCTTGTCTGTCCATTCCTGGTTAGTGACTTCTCCGTCTTCATTTTTCCTACGTGATGTTCTACATTGTCCCATTGTGGTGCAAATGGTTAACTCTAATCGTCATGCTGTGGACTTTCTCTGTGCACATGTTCACAGAGTATCAGTGTGTGCCCCTTCATTCCCTTTGCAGATCATAACTGGAAACAGGCTTCATCTTCACTGGCTCTCAGTTTCTGTATGCAAAGAGAATAAAATTGCATTGGTATGAGACTTTTGTTCTTGTAAAAAGTATATATTTCTTTTAAAGTATAAGTTGTCATTGCTTTAATATCAGGTTTACCACTTGTTAAAACTATAATAACACTCTATATCCCTTTAGCTCCTTTCATCTGAGAATGTCAAAGTGTTTCATAAACCTTTGCTAATTAATCATGCTTCCCTGGATCATTGTAGGGAAGGACAGTGTTATTAGCTCTATTTAATAGATTGGAAAATGGGAGGTCACCAGGTTGTAGACTGAGGGACAGACTTCAGTCTGAGTAACTGTGAAACAAAAACAAAGAACTCGTTCTGAAGAATGTCCAGCCTATTCAAAGGCTCTCTACATGCCAAATAGTTATTTACTGTAAAATTCTTCTCCTGTCCTCAGGGCACAACCGAACACTTC
>JADRCD010218236.1:3366-78572 GCA_019843815.1 Montemys delectorum | reverse complement strand
TATATGTATGTTTCTCTATATAGATACATGCATACATATCTGTATAGATGCATAATATATTATAGAATTCTAGTTTCATTATTTGCACGTACCAATTTTTAGCTACATGTACAATATAGAAGCTATAATTATATCTGTTTTGCATTAAAACATTTTATTATTCTTAAATTGTTCTCTTGGCAAACTAACAAAATAATGCAAACAGTTTTAACATTATTTTTCTATAGTGTAATTTCAGGGACTTTATTGCATTTCATTGAAAGGATATTACTATTTGCTAATGAGCTCAATAGGCACTAGATTTTCTTGTTGTTTCTAGAACTTTTTAAGCTCTATGATGTGATGGCTTATCTATAAGCCAACAAGAAGTACCAGGAGTAGAAATAGGAATAATTTTAAGAATTTTGATGTAAAAACATAATTTGCACTCTGTGTCTGACACCTAATAATAGATTCATAGTAATTATTTATTTGCAAAGTAATTATAATCTCATTAGGATTATATAAAGGTGACTTTTCCCACTTTTGGAAAAACCAAATAGTATATTTTATAATAATGTCAATTTGCTAGGGAGCATAGCTTATTTTAATTTATAGTCATAACCTTAGGGAGCAGCTCATATTTTTCATCCTTTCCTGGGGCATTTTAATTCACTTTTATGTACTGCCTTATTTTTTTGTGATTGCTTTAGTTTTTTTCACCTTAAAAATTCTTAATGTTTAAATAGCATTACAATGTTTCACATTTATAAACATATTATATATTTCATTCATAGTAAGTTTTTTCAGTAATTTATTTCTTACTGGTATTTATAGCTCTCTTCTTCCAATCAGGGGGAGGAATAAGGAGTATGTCCAAACAATTTATCATTAACAAATTCTCACTTTTTTGAAGTAGTCTAAAATAAAATAACTCTTGGAAAAAGAAGGATTTTGTTTTCATTTAAATTGAAATAATTATCATTACTGTATACAGTTTCACATCAAAAACTTTTTATAAAAATAAGTATATCCTCTCAAAATTTTGGGCCAAGGCATCATCTTGTTCTTTGATTCTTTGCTACTCATTTTTAACTTAATCTGTCTATTCTTTGTTCTTTTTCTTTTCTACAATTTCTGGTGTCCTTTTGGGTTAATTAGTTTATAACTAATTTATATTTTAATTTAGTTTTATATTTTAATTTATTTTAAATTTATAGCTCCACATTATTTTGTTTTGGCTCCTTGTAACACTGACTGCTTTAGGGTTTATTTCTTTGACTTACCACACCAATAAATGTGGAGTAGAAGGACCTTCCAGAAACTATATCTGTGCCTCTCTCCTGGTCTCTCTACTATTGTTTGCACATAGTTCCAATTTTGCATTGCAACACAGAGCATTTCTATGGCCCTTAGTTTTGTTAATTCAATACAAATCTTTTTTTTTTTTCATTTTTTATTAGATATTTTCTTTATTTACATGTCATATGATTTCTCCTTTCCCAGTTTCCCCTCAAAATAACAAACAAACAAACAAACAAATAAAAACAAGAACAAACCTCTGTTGCCTCCCCCCTCCCCATGCTTGCCACCCCACCCTCTCCCACTTGTGATACAACTTCTGAATCCTAAGGGAAAAACTTATGTGTCCACCAGTGTGTTACCATTCTTCTGTTTATATTAATATTTTTTATGCAACGTAATGCCTCTTCTGACTGCCTGGGTTGAAAATCTAAATCCATTAGTGTGTTGCTGATGGACTCGTACAAAATTTGTATTGTGATGCAGTCTTTATTTCACCTTTATTTCTCTGACACTGTTGTTGTGTTGTTTCTTACTGTTCCATAAGAGGGAACCTGAAGAGACCACTTTTAGAAGATAGACAAGGCCCTCAATAGAGGGATGGGGTTACCAATCCACCTTCAAAATTACTGTCCCAGAATTTTTCCTGTCTTAAAAAAAATGCAGGGACAAAAATAGAGCAGAGAATAAAAGAAAGGCTGTTCAATGACATCTTGGGTCCATATCGGGATCTATTTCATGGAAGGCACCAAAGCCTGATACTATTACTGATGCTATGTTGTGCTTGCAGTCAGGAGTCTAGAATGTCTATCCTCTGAGAGATTTTACCAGCACCTGACTGAGACAGATGTTGACACTTACAGCCAACCATTGGACTGAGGTCAGGAGCCCCTATGGAAGAGTTAACAGAAGGACTGAAGGAAATGAAGGGGAATGGCAACCCCATAGGAAGACCAACAGTGTCAACAAACCCAGACACCTGGGAGCGCCAATAGACTGAGCCAACAACCAAAGAGCATACATGGGCTGGTCTGTCTTCCCTGCCACATATGTAAAAGAAGACTGCACGGTCTGGCATCTGTGGGACAGGATGTGCTTAATCCTGCTTTGATGACCCAGGGAAGGGGGATGACCATGGCAGGGAGAGGTAGGGCAGCCTCAGATGGCAAAGGGTAGAATGAATGGATGAAGAATTCTAGGATGGGGGTGAGGCAACAGCTAGAATATAAATAAATAAAATAATTAATAATGACTAAAAAGAACTTGCTTGATTAACCTTTGCATTGTTTGGCATGAAACCTTTGCTGTTAATTTTGTCCTTGGTCCTATGTTTATAGTGAGTCATGGATCTGTTTCTACTGGAAGTATTTCTTTTCATAGAACAGTTTAAGGAAATTTGACTGTATTTTTCCTTGGTATACTTGATCTCATCATCATCATCATCATCATCATCATCATCATCATCATCGTCATCATCATCATCTTGTGGTTTCAAAATACAATTCTGACTTTCATTATTAGCCCTTTTTTTTCTTTATTGTTGGTCATTGTACCAGCATTTTTTCACAGCTGGTAACTTTTTACACAAATACAGACGTAAATTTTGCTTGTGAAATGCTTGATTTAAAAAAGGAATAAAACAATTCATGTAAGTACTCTATGAGTTTAATATGGAAATTAGCTACTATACCTTGAAAGTGATAGATCCTGTACTTATTCTGATGACTTAGTAGACTGACCTGGGATTGTAGTACTTCTATAGCTTTGCCTTGTTTCC
Source organism: Montemys delectorum (assembly GCA_019843815.1). Classification (NCBI taxonomy): domain Eukaryota; kingdom Metazoa; phylum Chordata; class Mammalia; order Rodentia; family Muridae; genus Montemys; species Montemys delectorum. Next base: position 75,514 of record JADRCD010218236.1, on the reverse strand, counting down.
TATTGGCTAAATAGTCATTGTATCAAACTACGCTCTGTGAGGTTATCTACAATCTAGGTTGGTGCAGCTCCTGTACTTATTTAGAGAAGCTTTGTTTTGTAGTAAGTGTGTTAATGCAGAGACTAACAACTGGACAAAGTACTGAGAGTAAGAATTGGTGAGTTCTCACCCCTGAATAGTAAGTCTATATTGGACTCAATCCACCCATGGCTCAGGAATCATCATTTTAGAAGGGACATAAAGATAGTAAGAGTTAGAGGTGGTGGAAGGACACTGCAAAACAGTGTGTCCTAGCAATGAGGTGGTCAATATGCCCATGAACTTATAGCAGCCATGGTTGCCTGCAAGAGACATACAAGATCAAACCAAGCAATCAGCTTAGGCCTCCATTAAGAATTGGGATATAAATAAAGACACACACACACACACACACACACACACACACACACACACACACACCAGGGTTATTACTTAAACAACAATGAAAATTTGTCATTTTTAGAAAATTGTGTGGGACTAGAAGATATGATAAGTGTGATAAGCCAGGCAAAGAAAAATAGATACTACATGCTTCATCTGATAGATAAGAGCTAGAAGTCTCAGCCTAAGTAAAGAATAGGGATTAAAGTGGCTTGGTAGGATCTTGTATGATTATTCAATCATACCAGAAATAAGAAATTCTAGTGAACTCTAGATAATTGTATTATTACTAATTAGAAGAGGTTCCAAGGCTTTAAACAAAATGTAAATTATGAGAAAAAATGCTAATTCTTCTAAGCCGATAAGTACATAGGATATGTGGGTGCTGAACTATCGCACTGTAGCACATTAGTATGTGTAATTAATATGTGTTCATTAGTAAAAATAAAATTTAAATAGTTTCATCAATGTTGCTTCTAATTCTTTAGTATATTATTTTGATAAATAAGATTTAACTTTTGTATTTTTCAAGTATTTCCATTCCCTTTTGATGATTCTCTTTCCTCTTTTCATCTTTAACTGATGTTGGTTTTGGGCTGATACTTTTCTGTCTGCTTCCTTGGGCATAAGCAAATTATGTTCTTAGATCAGAGTTGAAGCCCTGAGTTTTCCAGGTATTTTTCTCATGGTCACTGCTTTAGAAAGGTTTTCTTTCTTGCCCCTTGATTTTCTTTCTCACGCTTTAGTCTCAGGTGCACATGAACAGCTGTTAACTTTTTATGCAAGCTTTTCATGCCTCCTGGTGCAGTCTTTGAATTTGACACTGTACACACTATCAATGATCAACTGATAACAAGAGCAGCCATCCAACCTCCTTATGTTTTGGCTTTGGCTGCATACTACATTATTACTGTGCATACCAATCATCTCAGTGTACATGGCATGCTGTTCAGCTCACAAAGAACCCTTACCAGGAAAGAGTATAGCATTTGAAATGTAAATAAATTTAAAAAAATAATAAAAAAAGAAAGTAGAGAGAGCCCTGTTCCAGTGCTCAAACTGAAAAGTTCTATATTCTGGGTCATGAGCCGAATAGAATAAACTCAAAGTAATAGCCCAGGATGTTCTGAGCCACCATCACTGTCTCACTGAAAATCAACCATTCTGCTTGCTGAAGACCAAGTCATTACTTTGTAGAGAACTATATTGTTCTCAACCAGACACCTGATTCTGAGTCTCAGTTTCATCTTTTATTTGTCAGTTTGATTTTTTAAAAAAGATCTTGTGCTCAGTCTTAATAAAATGCAATCTTCAGCATTTTATTGAATGACAAGTAGATGTAAGAATTGAATAAGATAGTGTCTCTTTAATTTATAGTATAATGTAGTGTATATCTGGTCCCAGTTAAATGACAATGGGTGGCAATACAAATAGAGTCAGCCATTTAATGATCCCTAGGGCTGAGCTTCAGTGGATATTGAGCTCATGTTCAGGGGTAAGGTATGATTTAAGTCATATTTTGTACACCTTTGACCACTTGAATTTGAACATCTAAGTTTGATATATGTATATTATGGTTTAGGTATGAAGTTACCCTTAGGAAACCTCATGTGTTTAGAGCTAGGTTCTCAAGTAGGGGTTATACTGTAAAAATTTTAGAAATTTTAAGAAATTGGTCCTATATGGAAATTATATATCACATGGGAGCATATTCATGGAACAGAATCTTGCAGTGTTCTTACTTTCTCACCTTCTCCTTACCCCATTTCTCTTCCATGAGGACCAAGGGGGGATGACTGTACCCTCTGAAGGAATGAGCTAAAGAGATATCCTCTTCCCTAAAGCCATTCTCTAGTATAGGGATCAGAAAAGTAACTACCAAAATGTGTACTGGTAGTTTTTTGTTGGTCATAGTGATGATGAAAAGTTCTTGTTCCCATGTTATAGGGTTCAGCTCATACCCTCATTAAGTTAGTGGCATCATTTTCTAACTTGTTTAATATTTTACTCTCATTTTTATTTTATTCTGACCTAGTATCATGATGCAAATCAGTCAGTGTAATTGGTACCTTGTACTAAAAATAAGTAGTACAATCATTTAAGTGAAGAAAAATAATTCACAATGCAGTGAGGTTTTCAATATCAATATCTTGCTCAATATTTTGGACAAGTTACAGTTCAGTTTAAGAAAAGTATAGTTCCTACTCTCAAGCATCTTCATCTGTCTTTCTTCCAGGCTGTTTTTTTTTCTTCCCAAAATGACCTAGTGGGGCACACTGTACAAATATAGAACAGTCTTCCTACCCCTAGATCCAAATAAAGACTGCCAATCAGACCTTAATTTTGGTTAATCTAGTCATGTATGGACCAATCATGAGTATGATAGAAGGGGACTTGTAACTTGTACGTACTAAGAACTTAGGAATAAGTGTGTTTTCACAGGAACAAACTAAACTTAAACATTATAGTGGAACATATAGCATGGTAGCTTAAATACCATGTAGTTAAAAAGCAAGCCATTCAAGACTTTTAATTATTACATGGCTCCAAGAAGAAAAAAAAACATATGCAATTGTTTTTCATAATATGTTGCTCACATGATAAAAATGAAGTCAGAATTCAAAAAAGTTGGTGTTCTAGCTTTTACAATAATATTCTGTACATCAAGAAAGATGAAGAAGGAAAATAAGGAGATCTTTTCCTAATAAGGAAACTAACTTCCCCCTTACTCTTATATGTACTTAGCAACCACTGTGTTGCAAAGCAGGAGGAGGCATGACACTCAGCTCACAGTACAATATGTGCCTAGGCAGGGTATAATATTTCATTTAGAGATGAAAACAAAATGGAATTGATGCTGTTGCTTGTCTGTTACACATTACCTCAGTGGCCTGGCCCACATCCTGGAATTCAGTTATGGAAGGAGCCAGCGTATGCTGCACATCAGCATGGGTATTCTGTTGTCAGTGACTTGGATGTCGGGTTCCCAGCTGTGCATCTAAATTACAGTGAAGGAACAGCTTTCCTAGATGGGATGCTTTTTATTTCCTGTTCATAGGCAGCATTTTGGCATGTAATCCAACTGTACTCAAGTGGCTAAGCATGTTGACTTTTTTTTTTTTTTTTTGATTTGGTTTGTATTGTTTTGTTTTGTTTTTTGAGACAGGGTTTCTCTGTGTAGCCCTGGCTGTCCTAGAACTCACTCTGTAGACCAGGCTGGCTTTGAACTCAGAAATGTGCCTGCTTCTGCCTCCCAAGTGCTAGGAATAAAGGCGTGCGCCACCACTGCCTGGCGCATGTTGACTCTTAACATTCTGAGGTCTGACAAGTGCAGAACAACTTCTTGTATTTAAATTAAAAAAAAAAAACTCAGAAGTTGGGTTTTTCTATGTCTTGAAGTTTTTAGTATAGAAAAGATTTCTTTCATACTAAAGAAAAAGGACATGGAAGACTCTTATGATACATGTCCTTTGGGATACAGTTGAATCCTTGGGGTACAGTAAAGAATATCCAGTGTTAATCTTGTCTCCAAGACCATAACATAAAGGGTAGCCACACAACCTTGGGCCGCTGCAGTACTCAGGAAGATTCCAGTTGCTCGTAATTTGACAGCAGGGTCATTTTCATTCTCATCTGCCACGGAACTGGCTGCACTGTATGCATCCCTGTTGCCATGCCTATCCTTACAGAGTTACACAATCAAATGGACTCCATTTTCTGACTTCCTCTCTGAGTCCTGCCAGGCTTTTGCCATCTGACCCATGGGATGAAATGCCCATTGTAGAATTGGTCTTACTTTCCTTTCTCCTGTTTTGTTTGTATGTTTGTTTGTTTGTTTGTTTGTTTTTCTTCTAGAGCACCTTCTAGTCAGTAATCACAGTTATTTTGTTAATGGTTAAATAAAACACTTGAAGTCACTTCTCTCTCTGTACTAGTAGAATTTACAAAAACCAACAGGGAGAATGCACCACAGGCTCCAAATATGAAAGCCTCAGTGTAGCCGATTCCATAAACCAGGGCAAATTTTGAGTTAAATTGAATTTTATGGCTCAAATAAATACTTTGCTTCATTTTCAACATCATTAGAAATCAAAGAATATAATTCCAGATTCATTTGCACAAAGGCTTACTTTGAATTGACATGCTTTCTGTTAATGTCTTGGAAGCATTTGCATCTATGCGTTGATTTGTAATGAAAGAGGCTGTAAAAGATAGGATCAATTTTCTATTAAAAGTACAAAATCCAGTGGAGCCAAATATCATAGGGTCTTTTCCCATTTGTCATCCAGGACCACTTGACAGTTTTACGTTAGCTGCGGAAAACAACAACTGGTGTACTGCTGTACGGCTTTAAAACTATGCACAGGTAAGCAAATCACATCCATATTAATGTGTGATGTGAGTGTAAACAGATGTAAGTAAAGACACCAAAATATAAGCAAGGCACAAAACCACAGGGCTCTCATGTTGACATAGCCACAGAGAAGCACATCTGCCAGAAGGAAGGACACTAACTTAATGACACACCCAGAGTTGACCAAGGCATCAGCTAACAAAACAAGATGAAGGTTTAAGTTTATGTAAGTCAAGATAGTAGGAGTTCTGGGAACACCTAGACAGAGAAAGAAAGAAAAAATAAACCTGGAGAGAAAGATAAGGAGGGGGGGGAGGGAGGGAGGGATGGGGAAGGGGAGGGGGGGGGAGAGGGAGAGAGGAGCAAAAGGTGGGGCAACCAGCCTACAGACATAAGAGAACAATCAATAAGTTGCAGTCCATAAAGAGCAAAAATGAGGTTGCTCAGCAGCAGATGTTCCCAATGTGAGTAGCACTTTCTTTTTCTGCACACATGTTTGTATAATGTTGACTCTCACTGCTTAAGTTTTTCCCACTCTGTCATTGACTAATGAGTCTAACAGGAAAAATTGACCGGTCACATTTCCCAGCAATGAACTTCCATCTCTTCTGTGTCATTTTAGAAATGTCATCTGTCACTTGAGGGTTTTTTATTCTTACACTTTGGGGTTTTTAATTGGTGTTCCATATTATCTTGCAGCTATAGAAGCAGTACATAGCTCTATGTTTATTTTTTTCAACTATTTCAATTATTTCATCATAGTTTCTCCGATTCAACAGTCTCCATCAGTTCCAGAACTTACCACATTCATATTCTTTTTTATATCAACTTTTTATTTTTATTTTCTAAAAAATGAAAAGGGGTCAAAGGCTGAGGCCCACCTTTAGAGGGCTTCTTGGACATGGATTTTAGAATCACATCAGAAGGTCCACTCTTGTCTGCTTGGTTCAGTGCCACATTCATATTCTTGCCTGCATGTTCTAACCATGGTTCCATGTGGTAGCTCTTAAGTACTTTACACTCATCATGAGGTATCTTATGCATGCTTCTTCAGCCAATGACTTCCAAGGGATATCTTCTGTCCCATCTAGAATGCTCAACTCCAAACTGTCTTTAAATTGTTTGAAGCCATGAATCATGAAATATTGATTTCACCTTACAAACCCTCCAAAGCATAATCACTTCCTAATATCTTTCCCCTAAAATTGATTATATTTCAGAATTTTTTTTTAATTATGATCAATGGTCCTTGCACATACCTAGTCACCCAAGTTAGAGTTCCTGCTATATACTTTCCTATTCTACTCTCTTCTGTAAGTTCCCCTATATTTGGGACATCAAAATCAACTATTATATTGCTTCACTGAAAGAAGTGTTTCTGAGCCTGGCGGTGGTGGCGCATGCCTTTAATCCCAGCACTTGGGAGGCAGAGGCAGGTGGATTTCTGAGTTCGAGGCTAGCCTGGTCTACAAAGAAACCATGTCTTGAAAAAACAAAACAAAAAAAAAAAAGAAATGTTTCTGTCCTTATTATTGAACATTGTGCTGTTCCAGGGTTCCCAACATGCATTCAAGTGAGTGTATGTGATACCTTTAGATGTTTCTCTGACTGCGGTATTGAACCATGGATCACTCCCATAAGTGTTAGGAGAATCCATCATTCTGAAAGACAATTCCCACCTTGTCATTTCTATTGCAAAGTCTTCAAATACATAACAGTGTCCAGGATAGAGCCCAAACTTTATCAAATCCCAGCAGAAACTTCCATACCTAGTATCAATTTTATCTACCATTTTTTAAACTCCAGTTTGTTTTTTATTTCCATAGAAATGCATCATATCTCTGGCCACCAATAAGATTCCCTTTGCCTTCATGCTTTATTTTTCTTTTGTGTATAGGAAATAAACACGTATGGTTCCCAATTCAGTTCTAAAGGCTTCCACAATCTGCCATGGGAAATTAAATATTGTCATACATTTTTAGTATGAGGCTCTAGAATACTGCTTGTTTTGTGTTGAGCTAGTCATGTGCAGATTTCTCTTCATTTGATTGAGGCTTCAGGAAAAGGACACTGCATCTTGCACATTATTATCTATCTACGACAATTTTGGATAGTCAGAAAGACTGCCAGAGAAAGGGCATTGCTCAGTTATTGAGATTCTGCTTTTGTAATTGTCACATGAGAAACAGACTGGATCACACACTTGAAGACGTACTTTAATGGAGTCACAGTACTTCCTATGCAGCTGATGAAGATGCAGTGTTCCATTTTTCATTTAGTGTGTGTGTGTGTGTGTGTGTGTGTGCACATGTGTGTGTCCATGAGTTGTTGCACATGTACAATGCCTATATGTACAGGTGTTTGTGTGCAAATGTGAGGGTGTATATACTATGACATGCATATAGAGAGCAGAGGACAACTGCAAATATTAGGCTTTCCCTTCTATCTTGTTTGAAATTTGATCTCCTAATTGTTTCTCTGTTGTGCACGCCATCTTAACATGTTTGAACTTCAAGAGCATCTCCTGTCTCTGTCCCATATCACACTATGGGGGCACTGGGATTATGAATGTTTGTGCTATGTGTCTGGTTTTATGTGAGTTGTGAGGATTATAATTTAGTTCTTCATGCTAGAGTTGCTGGTGTTTTACCCAATGAGCAATCTCTTCTGCCAGTTGTATTGCATTTCTGTAAGTCTAAATGTATGTTGCAATTTTGCCAGGGAGAAATCAGTAGTCCAGAGAAATTATGAACTTGACCAGTCTCTATTTCTTTGGTCTCCTGACTTCCTTTAGGCCCACAGAAAAAAACGTGTTCTTTTATATCTGTGGAGATGGAAAGGTGCTTCTAATCCTCATCAAATTCAACAGGCTAACTCAACACAGACACATTTCTCCCTTGTAGGATTTTTTTTTTTTATTTTAGGTTTTAAGACATTACAACAAAACACCAAATTTGTCTGAAGTACCAGTTCTGAACAAATGTATCTGACCACAGAACTGAGCTCTTAGGGAGCTTCTCAAGCAGACGTGCATTTGGGAAAGTGATGTCTCACTAAAATACTGTCCTTAAATGTCTTATGCTCTTCTCTGTCTTCAGGAGACCATTCCCCGTCACCATGTTTTGCTTGGGCATATGTATATGTACCTTTACTCTATTGCTCATTCTGTGACCTAGTTTCAGGTGGAAGTGGCTAGCTCAGATCGTCTGGAAATCCTGACATTCATTCCTCTATCCTGCACTTTTCTTTCTGTTATAAGCAGAGGAAAGAGAAACAGAATGCATGCTTGCCATTCCTGCCTTGTTTCCATCAATGACCAGGCATGTGATATAATAACTCACAGAAAGGAAAGCCCTGGTTTGAGCCTACAGCATTTCACCCTTGCTGCCTGTCAGTGATCTCTGCTTCCTGCAGTGTATAGTGTGGGCTGTGATGTAGCAATGCCTGCACCTTCTGCACCCCTAGGATGTGTTTATTTATTTTTGTCTCCTGCTGAGAGCAGCAGCATGACATTCCCAGATCCCCCTGGTAATTTCCTGGAGTCAGTGATTCCTGCTTCTGTTGGCCTGTTTCACAGCTGGTGGCTCTGCCTCTGACCTGGATTTGCTTTTCCTAGCTCAAAGGACATAAGAGCTCTGAAGATGCATGAGTCTGACAAGAATAAAACCAACATCCTTTAAAGAAATACATGCAACACACACACACACACACACACACACACACACACACACACACTCACAGTCCATTGGTACATTTGTGGAGGACACAGTTCTAAATCTCCGAATGTTTCTTCTGCTTCTGAGTTCAGACAAGTTAAAACTTCATCCCCATCTGTCCTTACCTGCAGAGCAATGATATCATCTGTTATCAGGACCACTAGAGAACAAAGTAAACAGCTCAGAGCTGGACTTTTAGCAGTATCCTGTGATGCTTATTATGTTTCCAGTATCCTTTGTTTCCCATTTATTCTTTTTATTGTTTCCTTGGTAAATTTATATTCTTATAAGAAAATCGAGTGTAGTTTTTCGAAGGAAATTAATCATAGACATAAGAGAAGGTTTCCAATGACATGCTTTAGGCAATATTTTAATTATTTCTAAGAGAAGAGAAAAAAACACTCTTTGTAGATGAAGAAACTGAATTTTAGATAAATGTATTGCAACTCAGGTTTATAATCTTAAATGATGACTAAGTATAACAAATAAGGTTTAATTTTTAATTAAAATTTTCTTATTAGTTTAGAACTTCACACAGGAAAACTGTATTTACATCAATATTATCCATCTTCCTGCTCCAACTCCTTACATGTCTTCCCTTAATTTCTGATCCTTGTTTTTTATTTATGTATACATTATAGAGGGGACTGTCTGAGCAGGTTCAATTGAAGTTTTTCATTCTTGTAAACTCTCTAGTTTTGTTTTTGAAGACCCCAAATAATAATGATGATGATGATGATGATGATGATGATGATGATGATAATAAATCACACACATATATTTATTACTTATATAAACAATAATAATAATAATAATAATAAGCTTATTTGAGACTTATATACCCATTCCTTTTTTATTGATTATTTTATTTATTTACATTTCAAATGTTATCACCCTTCCTGGTTTCCCCTTCACAAACACCCTATCCCATTCCCCCTTCCCCCTGCTTCTATGAGGGAACTCACTCACTCACCAACCCACTCCTGCCTCACCAACCTGGCATTCCACTATGCTCGGGCATCAAGCCTCCACAAGACTAAGGGCCTCCCCTCCTGTTGATGCCTGATAAGGCAACTCTCTCCTACATATGCAGCTGGAGCTATGGGTCCATCCATGTGTACTCTTTGGTTGGTGGTTTGTTCCCTAGGTGCTCAGAGGGGTCTGGTTGGTTGATATTATTGTTCTTCCTATGGGGTTCCAAACCCCTTCAGCTCTTTTAGTCATTTCCTTAACTACTCCATTGTGGTCCCCATGCTTAGTCTGATGGTTGGCTGCGAGAATCTACATCTGTATTGGTCAGGCTCTGGCAGAGCCTCTCAGGGGACAGCTATAACAAACCCCTGTCAGGAAGCACTTCTTGGCATCAGCAATAGTGTTTGGGTTTGTGTCTTTAGATGGGATGGATACCTAAGTGGGGCAGTCTCAGGATGGCCTTTCTTTATTATTATTATTATTATTATTATTATTATTATTATTATTAGCTTATCTGAGTCTTATATGCCCATTCTTATGATACAAGAAACATATGGGTCATACTTATCAATATTTTTGTCTTTTTTATCTTGTTTGTATTTTTGACAGTTTCATACATACATGCAATTCATTGGTGATATATTCCTCCCATTACCTTCTGTTAGCTACTTTCTTTCTCTGTAGAAATTTTAGAACTGTTATTTTAACTTATTTGCCAGACAGTTCATTCCCCCTGACTGTATGTGTGTGTGTGTGTGTGTGTGTGTGTGTGTGTGTGTATGTGTGTGTATGTGTGTGTGTGTTTGTGTGTGTGTGTATGTGTGTATATATGTGTATGTATGTGTATATAATATATATATATATATATATATATATATATATATGATTTTCTTATAACCATATGTTGATACTCAGGTATGTGATGAAAGACATAATCATATCCAGGTCATGTGTCTTACCTTGTATGGGAAGGGCACTTGCTGTCAGTTCAGGTAGCTTCTTAAGGCCCGGAATACCTTTGTGATAGATATACCTTTTTTGAGATGTGCAAATCATTTCTTCATTAGGACTTAAAAATTTCTCATTTGGGTGGAAACCATAATCTCTTGTTCACTTTAATGTCTCACTAATGTGACATTGTTCCATGAAGCAACTGTGTATCAACCAGATATTGTATTCTATGTAATCTCAAGTCTACATCCAGTCAGTGTCCCAACTTGGGCTAGACAGAAACGTCCTTTGGAGAATGTGAACAGTCAGACTGTTGAACATAAAATATCAATATTCTCTTCTTTTCTTCTTTCTAGTAGAAGACAGGAGCTCCAACAACCCCACTCCCATTTTCGCCCTAACATTGTGATAACAGTAAGAAAAAAGATACTGTGGCCTATGGGTTTTAGGTCTTTAGATATTTTCTTACCATCATTGATGAAAGACTGGCTTATGCTCATCTGTGATAAAGGAGCCTCTTTTTTATTCAGAAATTTAATGTTTACTTTATTATCTATGTGTATACATTTATGGCATATGTTTATGAGTGTGTGTGTGTGTGTGTGTGTGTGTGTGTGTCCGTCTGTCTGTCTGTCTGTCTGTCTGTCTGTCTGTGTGTCTGTCTGTCAGGGGGTGTACATGTCATGGCACGTGCGCAGTTCAGAGAACAACTAAGAGGAGTTCATTTTCTTCTTCTACTGTATAACTCCCATGAGTAAAAATACCATCATGTTTGGGTCCAAGTGGTTTTAGTTGCTGAGCCATGATGCTGTCTAGGGTGCAGGTGCATCTTGACTGGTACCTGAATAGCTGACAAAGAGAACTGCTTTAGAATTAGTGTCTCTGTTCAAGGAAAAATGCTGGTGTCTCTTAGATACTTATCTCACATTTCAGATATGGTATTTCATTTTATTTTGAAATGTCTAAAATGGCTTTTCCAATAAGAGAATTAGAATCCCATAACTACTCCTTCAACTAGCTTTGTTTATGTTTTTTCAGGGTTTACAATGAAAATGTTTTTACTTAGATATTGGATTAGATAATACAGGATTTTTTAAATTAATTTTTATCATTAAATATATATATATATATATATATACACATACACACACAGACACTCACAGACACACACACACACATACACAAACACACACACTCAAATATATATATATATATACATACATACATACATATATATATATTTGATCAACAGGTAAGTTAAACCTCTTAAACCTCACCTCTGTAAGTAGGGTTCAAGAGATAAGACTTAGACATGTAAAAAAAAAAAAATTAAAGGTTTTTGCAGCTTACAAGTAGGGGCGTTCCAGATGGGAGACTTGGTGGTCAAAGAGGGTTTACAGAAGCAGAACCTAAGCATAGCAAGTAGGCCATAACAACAACTTCCTGAATCAAAGAAATAGTTGCAAGGTAGTCATAAGAAGGTGATAATAACAAAGTGGTCATAACAATGGGTCATAACAATTTTTTGAAATATAGAAACGGTTATAATTTCCTGGAACAAGATCTACAAAACCATTTGTGTTAAGGTTATAGGTGAGGCTAACATAATTCTTGTGAAACAGATTTAATCACAAAAAAGCAATGAACCTTGTTTATCTTTAGTGTAAGATGTCTTTCTAGCCTGAGATGGAGGCAGGTTGGTTTATCAATTTTAAGTGTGTATCTCTGGTAGGGTATGTGACTGTCAATACAACTTAGACTTCAAGGATAATTAAAATATAATTTAAAATGATAGTAAACTGGAGAGATTATGGTGGGAGTGTATCTGGAAGAGCCAAGGTAAGGACTGAGATGAATATGATTTGAAAATTACATGAACTTCTTAAAGAATTAATAGTAATATATTAAAGACAAAATATCTTTTATAGATATAAAAAATGAGAAAAGAAATAGTGTCCTTTGGGGGAAAAGCAGCTAATTCAATTTTCAGCTCAAAATTTTACTGAATGAATTTAAGAAAAAATATAGTTCTGTGTTTTTCAGAAGAGTTTTGCCTATGCACCCCATTTTATTCTACAGAATGTGAAAAAGACAATAATTCATAAGTATGTATGGATTTGTAAAATTAATATCTTCCCTACAATATTAATGTCAAGTTTAAATGGCAATCTCAGTTTATTACCTGTGTGCATACAGCAATATAGAATATGGTGCGTATTGCTACAAACAAAGGGAACTTCATTGATTTACACTAAGCACATGACATTTTATCAGACATACGTTTCATCACCATGATGAAAGTAATAATAATTTTTTGTATTATTATAGAACTAATTTTAAATCAGATAGTTTCTGAAACTTTTCCTGTACACAAAACTGAGAATTTCTTATTTGAGCTGTTGTAACAAGTTTAGCAAAGCAATCAGAAGATGAAAAAAGAGTTATTTACACATGTAACTATCTCCTTTATGGTCCTCACATCAGTAGGATTGTGCCTTTCAGGCACAGTTGGGAATGTCCTGTGATATAAAAATAATGGGTTCCTGACTAGGGAATAGACAGAGTATACAGAGATAATAGTAAACATACTATAAGCCACAAGGAAAACTGTCACCACTGTATTCTGTAGTGATACGAATCTGTTAGCTTAAAAAACTGCTTTAAGTCTAGGCCCCTGCAACCTCAGGACTCAGGAATTTGATAGGCTTGAAAATCTGAATTTTGTGGCCAGATTGAGCTACATGTTCAGACTCTGTTACAAATAAACAAAAACAAACCACATTGTTTTATAAATGAAAATGTGAGCCAAGAAGATTCTTATTGTTCTTGTCTTGGATTGTGGTTCCTCTTTCCTCATTTACTTTTTACCAACAGGGTAACATTTTCCCCAATGGCATTGGTTTGTTGGGAAAAACACTGAGTTTGTACCAGGAAAATAGATAGGAACCTGAGGATGAGAAATTGAATCTTAAGAAAACTATGTGAAAATTGAAGACTGCCTTCTATATCTATTTACATTTTTTTGCAAGAACTGGTTGGGCTTAGAAGTTCCATTTGAAAGGAAATTGAAGATATTTGTTAGAGCAAAGGCATAGACCATATTTATCATAGTGGAGAAATGGATATTTTTTGAAAGATTGCCCAAAGAATCCAGAGGTATTTAGTCATAGAACAATTATAATTCCTATGTATATATGTTACCTACAGAGCTTTAATATGCAAAGAATCCCACCAAACCCTTCTTATGCTTTACAAACATGGGATTTCTAATGGATTTGCAATTTACCTTGCATAGGCAAATTAAGTTTTCACAAATCAAATAAACATACTTGCCTCCCAAAAGGGTATGTTGCTTTGGAGGAGGTCATCAGTATTTTACAAAATATAAATTACTGTTATCTGTGTGGTTTATGGAACTTGTCTTTGGGCTTCATTAAAGTCCTGCATCTTTAACTCGAGGAAAAGACAGAAGACATTGACTTCCTGTCAAAATCAACAAGGACTAGATAAAGACCCCTTGAATTCTCATGCTTGTGAGCTAGTAAACATTTATAGCTCATTTGAAATGAGATGCTTAATTACATAATTTCATTCCAATTAAGTTGCTAATTAATTGACAGGGCAACTCTGAGTGCTTTACACAGTGAAAGCAGAAGCATCCTGAGCCCATTACCTGTGACCCTTTGGGAGAGATCAGTAAATAACTCTTTAAAAAGCTAGAAAGGGAGTTTTTAAAATGAGAAAACAAGAGATTAACCCTGGCAAAATACAGATTCAGTACCAGCCTGGGAAAGATCTAAGCTCAGATCAACTATGGGGAGATCTAGTTGGGAACTGAATCGTAAATCCTTGGTTTGTAGACCTTTTTCATACATTTCTGGATAGAGTATGAGAAGACACAAAACAAATGTACTTGCAGATTTGTCGTGTTCATTAGGGGCCAAAGAGATGCAAACCAAAGAGGAATGGCACTATCCACTAATTTGTAAGGACCAGTGTTACTGGGGAATTAGGTGCATTATCTTTGCTATCTCTTTAACCTTTAACTCAGACAGGCCAATAATTATACCTCTGACCTTCATCAAAATTTGTGGTAGAGACATCCAGGTATCTAGTGTCTATTTCCTGTCACCAAAGGTTAATATTGTTTGTATTGGTCATGAAAAGAAATCCAAATTAATTTTTTTCACATAAAATGTGTTACTTTACCAGTTACACATATTAGCTCATTGGAATGTGTGATGAATAGCACATGGGCACACACATATAAGCAAACACACATACACAAACACACACTCAAGTATACTTGCTATCTGCTCATCAGATATTAAAGAAATAGAAAATTTGCAGAGTTCTTTGTATTAGTGTTGATTCAAAGATTTTTTTAAATCGGTTTAGAAACTTCTCAAGTGTTACATTATCATGTTGAATATTTCATAGTTATTTTTAAAGAGTTACATAAGGTCAAGTACAGATTAACACCAGTCCAAAAGTTCCAGTTGATTTGAGATGCAGTATTAGAATGTCTTTTCTGTGTTGAATCATCCATTTTGGATTTTATTCTTGGAAAATCTTAGGTTTCCACAGGGCTATATCATCTGTTTAATATATCTCTAGTTCTTTGTCACTGGTAATAAGAGGTCATCTTATCAAATCATTTCAAATTTCCAGTGGTGTGGCCATGAAATTTTTACCCTTCATTTTAGTGAGTAAATGTCTCAATAATTTATTGGTTAAAAACAAAAAAATATGCCTAGAGAATGATGTGTATGTATCATTCTCTTTCTCCATACATCCCCACATGCATATTTGAATTTTCCTTAATAAACAGATAACTTTGTTATTCTTACTGAACACAAAGACAGTGAAATTTATTTCTATCATACATAATGCTTAGAAGCAAAATGGAAATGTTATTCCCAGCCATTTTCAGAAGCTATGAGCATTTTGACATTTTAATGCCTGTGCTGATCGCTTATGAACAATGACTAGAGGATCACTTTCACTATTTGCCTCAGAATTTTAACCTAAACCCAATAAAGCTGTGTGATACACATGGACAACATGAGAATGTGAATACAGTTAACTTTGATCAGAGTTGAATGTGACCTTTATATTTTGCTGATAAGATAAAATGTAGACATCTGCTGTGTCAATATGCCATTATATTCATAAAAATGTTAATCTTATTGCTAATGTTGAATTGACAACTTAGACTCTGAGGTTGGCTCATAATTTGATGAAAATCCATAGATTTATGGATTTTCATTTCTTCATTGGTGAACATTATATCTTATTTATCTATCCCTATAAGAAATATTTTGGAAAACCAAGTCTCCTTTGTGAAGATATCAGATGTATCTAGATCAGGTTTCTTGGCACATTAGAACCGAGTCCTCACCTAACAACAGGAGGGAAACTTTTGGTAGGCACTCCTCATTCTGTTTCTTTTCATATGTTAAATTTATTTCAATCTCAAAACCAAGTCAGTGACTAAACCCAAACAGATGGAATATAGTTTTGAGACTGTAGGTCTATGCATGTGTCCCTGTATGTAAATAAAGAAAAAGGAAGCTGGTTGTGCCAAAGGTATCAGCACGCATATGACATGATCTACATTTTCGTGTAACATTTCTTCTGCTATTATTTGCTGCCTTCCTAAGACTGACATGGTTTTGAGACAGTTGACTTCTTATATGTATTGGTGAGTAGGGCTTATGCAGGTGTGTACTTTCTTGTGGAGGCCAGTTCACATTAAATGGCTTCCTTGGTTAATTTATATATTGATAAAGAGTCTTTCTTTCTTGAACCTAGATTTTTCTGATTTTTCTACCTTAACTAGCTATCTTGTTTTGATGATACCCTCATTTAGCAGCTGAATGCAGGGATTAGATGTGGGCCACCACAGCCGCCAGACATTATAATAAGTGCTGAGAGCTAAACTCTGTAGTCTTCATGTTTGTCACACAAGTAATTTGCCCACTGAACCCTCGCCCTACCCCTCAAAATCTAATAACATATATTTGAACTTCAAAATAACTACAGATAAGTGCCACATTCCTTTTTTATTATTTTCAAAAATTTACATGCACTTGATAAATTTAATGATTTTATATAACTACCAAAATGACAAAATTTTAATAGAAATAACAGCAAAGAATGCTTTCTTCCTTTATTTAACTACTAATCATTTATTATGTGCATGAATGAAAGACATGGAAAGTGTAGAGTTGCTGATGTCCATATGCATAGACAAGCTTTTTACTCATTCTTTGAGCAAAAGAAAATTTGGTTTATACCTGTGTGCTTCTGAGTCAGTGAGAGAACATTGTCTATGAAGTAGAGTAAACCTCCTGGAAATACTGTTAGCAACGTTTGTTTACTGCAAGGAAGTACATTTAATTTTCTACTACTAGGATTGCATAAGGAATCCACACAGTCCATATTAGCAGAAAAGGGATAATTCTGGGACTACATTCTTCAGTGGTTTAAGAACAGTATCTGAGATCTATACTTTATTCTCTTCCTCAATTTCTCAATTTTACCTTTTACACACAATTGTTGGCTCTGTAGAATCAAGTATTCTATACAGACATGAGGAACTCTATTCATGAAAGGAGGAACATATCTGCTTTGTATCTTTCATAAGACTATGAAATCCTGTCAAGAAATACTGTACAGACTGGATCTTGCTTGACATGACACAGGTTAGAATTGAGCATCAGGTCATCATTGTCACTGACAAGAGGAGTAACATGATTATTTTTATTGATTAAAATAAGAGTCAGTCCTTTGATTTACCAGCATTAGAGATGGTCTTTTCCTTGAATGAGTTATACTTGAACAAAATCACATCTAAGAATTAACAGAGTTGGATAAAATCTAGACCTATGAAATTGGGTAAATGTAAACTCTAAGTCATAGAAGTTTTAAATTTACTTAAATTATGTTACATATGTACTGATGAACTGGCCAGGGCACTCAATTGAAGAGTAATGAGTTTCAGTTCTAAAAATCATTTTGTAATTATATTTAAATACTAAACCGACTTACTTTTTGCCCACGTCACATCATTTGCTTGCTGCCATTGTGCTTACAATGCTGGCATATACATCTCCATTGCAAAGTCAATGAATGAAACAAGGTACATACTAGATGACTGCTGTTCTTCCATTATTACCTTAGCAATTTTGTCAAGAACCATTAATAATATAGAATAAGACATAGGCAGTACCAGAGCATTTGCTCTGAAAGGAAAAGCATTTGCTCTGAAAGCAAGACGACCAGAATTCAGACCTCCAAAACCTACATAAATATCAAGTAGGTGTGATGGCTGTCTTGAATTTCAAGTGCTCAGATAATATTGAAACAGGCAACCTCAATTGCAAGTTAACTAGTCGCCATAGCTGCATTGCAAGCTCTAAATAAGTGAATAAACTAGAGAGTGGTTGAGGAAGATTCCTGCAAATAATCTCTGTCTTCTACATATGTATGTATACATGTTCACATGTTCACATGCACTTGTGTCCCAGTAAACATGTAAACATGTATATGTGCATGCTTGTCCCCACAGTAACGTTAAATAAGCATGTAGAGAAATGCAAGATGCATTATCCATTAGGTATTTTATGAAAGTGAATCAACAACAACAACAAAAAACCCCTTTACTTTATGTTCATACATTGGCATAGGATCCTTTTAAAAATAAAAACCTACAGGGAGTAAGGCTGGAAGTTTACAAGACATGATCCTACTAATTGTATTTTGGCCATTCTCAGTTGAGCTCTTTCATATAAATGTGTTCATTGAGACTTAGGTAGATCCCACTTTTTATTTAATTTTTAAAAATGTTTCATACATAAGTAGATTATTTAGATCATTTCTCCTCTTCCAATTCTTCCTGTGCCTCTGTTACTCCCTCTCTTATTTTTGGCCTCCTATTTTTAAATTGTTATTCCTATATTCACTCATAGATAGATATAAATACAGTCTGTGTAGTGTATTTAGTGTTGCTCATATGTATGTGTATTTAGGGCTGACCACTGGGATCAAACAGGGTTCTCTCCTTGCTTAACCCTTTCTTATAAGTAGTTAATTGTCTGCAGTTCTTCATGTACAGGGAGAAGGCCCTTCTGATCTTTACAAACCTCACTGATATATCAACTGGAGTTGTTATTGTGCAGGACAATGTTAGACAACTGTATTATTGAGATTTCAAAGGTGCATCCTCCCTGTCATATGTAGAATACACTATTTTACACTGACATCCTGCTGCTCTGGTTCCTACAATACTTCAATCAGAAGTATCTGAGTGTTAAGTGTCAAAGTTCTGTTGGGAGGTATCATCTAGGCTTGAGAATCTGTCTGAATTTTTACAAGTTGTGGATTGCCATAATAGTCTGTCTCTGTCCAAACAGAAGCCTCCTTTTTAAGAGCTATTCATATATTTTGTTATAAGTTAGTATTTAGAATATACTTAAAAATTACATTGCTTTAGGAAAGGGGGAATAGTATGTGTTCCTTTAGGGTCCATGGTCTCATGATCCATGAGTAGATGGGCAGGCTTAAAATAACAACCACGAATTCTCTCTTAGTGAACAGGCCATAGGTAACTCTCAAGGTATAATTTGCTTATGGCTTAGGGTTCATTTCATACCTGTGTCTGGCTCAATAATTGCAGATCATTGCCAACAATTCAGCTCTAACACATGAGCATTGTACTCTTATTCTCTGAGTTTCATTGTTCTTTGCATTTATCTACTCCCATCAATATACAGTTCTGAAAAGTTCACATTGATTTTCCTTCTCAAAACATGAAAATACTGTTATTCAAACTAGTATTTCCTAAAGAAATATGTTAGATCAATATGCATAAGTATTAAATGTAAACTCCAAATTCCTCCTTCTGATTGTCAGTAACTCAAAGCAACCTGTTTACCCAATTGGATTCATCCCAGAAGAAAATGTTAACAGTTGTAATTATCACCATTATGCAGTATGTTCATTGTACAATCAATATAATTGCCAAATGGAAATTATACAATAAATATAATTGCTGCTTTACTCCTGTGCAATATTTCAGTGGCACTTCACATTCATTTTGTCCTTTAATTAGTAACAGGTGTAATTACAATACTGTGCTCATAGCTGAGGAAATGTAATTGGCAAGAGTAGGCAAAGGTATGGCTATTGAGAGGAGGAAGCCAGTGTGACTCATTCTTTGCTGGGATTGCCCCAAGACACTCTACAAATCTCTGTAGCAGTCTAAGGTGGATTTGAACTCCAGACATGTTGAAGTAAAATCTCCAGGTTAAACATGCTTTTCAGATACTGAAACATATAATTCTGTCACTTACTTGTAGACTACTAATATGTGCTATCTGTATTTCTTGTGTGCCTTTGTGAATGTCCCAATTTTTGCATTTGATGAACATTAGTAAGTTTTGTTCATCTTCAGATACTATATTATTTGCATGGAATAGTGAAAAAAGAGAGCTGTGAATTTTATACCATATGGGAGAAATGCAGAGATTATAGAAGAGGCAAATCAAGATAAAAGGCATGCATGGTTAATGACTAAGAAGTACTAAGAATAAACTACTAAAACATAATGTTGCATTTGGGTGGTCAGGGAGACCTTTTCAGGATGTGCCATATAACTTGAGATGGTAATGCATTAGTCCAGCAGAGGATGTGGTAACAGCACATGCTCTTAAGAGGAATATGGTTAGAAGGAAAATATTTATGGTGTTCAGTTGGGGTAGAAGGGAAGGAGGGAAGCAATGATGAGATGGGAGATTGCCTGCTTGTGTGCTATACTAGAAGAGATAGTTGGGAAGGGATTTGGTTTTGTGGGATGTATAAGTAAATGCAAAGGTAATGCAGTGTATTAATTCATTTTAAGTGCCATAAGACCCTATGGGAGAATTTGGTGGAAGAGAGTAGAATGGTAGAACTAGATGTACACATTAAAAACATACATCTATTTAGAAAGTGTGCATGTAAATTTTATAGGAGACAATTAGTGACAGATATCAGGAAGATTGGGATATATGTGGGCTGGAAGTCAGATGCTGATGGCTTTTTGGCCTAAGATGATTCTAGTGGAGATGATGAAAACTAACTTGCTCAGAAGAGCATTTGGGAGATTGAATTCCCACCATATGCTGCCAGAGTGAGTGTGAATGTTGAAAGCAAGAGTATCCTGGCTCCAGGCTTTGAAGTTGGGCATTATTGAGAAGGAACAGTCAAGGGAAAGAGCCAGATTCAGAGTAAGAAACAAATCTGGATCTGTCTGAAATGCCTATAGACTTCTAAAAGGACTTTTGTGCATATATCCTTAAATAATTGTCATTTCTGAAGATAGAACTGTGTGACTCAAAAGAACTGACATAGAATGAACAATGAAGTATGGAGGTATAAATATCAGAACTAAAAGACAGAAGAGATCCTAGGTTAATATCCAATATTTTTATCCACATTAAGAATGAATCAGTAACAAAGACTTAGAAAGATCTGCCAGTTTAACAGAGGAAGTGTAGAAAGCATTCTATCAAAGATAATGGATCAAAAGTCTTAGATATGTGAAATATTGCTTAGAAAGTCAAAAGTAAAGCCCTGCTCATCTAACTTGACATTGTGGAGGCTTTCATTGACCTTGTGAGTATGACTTTAGTGGAATGAGAAGCACAGGTTTTATAGATGTGGGCTGAAGATAAAATGTGAAGGGAAGAAGTGAAGGTAACATACAGGATAAATGTTTGGAAGTGACAAAGAACAAGAAATGTACTTGTGGGTGGAGGTTGCAAGGGTCAATGAAAAGCTGTTTAGATATTTTGTAGCAGGTATGTGTGAAAAATGTAAAATGGATACTGTGGGATAAGAGATAAATTACTATGAGAACAAAATCCTTGAGAAGATGAGATATGGAGTCCAGGGTGCAGAGGAGGAGGCTGCCTCAAGCAGGAACATGAGCTTTTCATGTCTTATGAAGGGGCAAGGAAACTGTAGGCAGGCCTTCAGGAAGGTCATTCAGTGTGGTAGTGGGAGGACCATTGCTGCCTCCCTGTTCTTCGTTATATAAAGGAGAGACACATAGTACACACAGCTCACTCCATCAATCAGACAAGTCTGAACAGACAGAAACACTTGCTACTGTGGTCCCTGGTGGGAAGAATTAGCCTGCTGATATTTGACAGAGATGATGGTATCTGTTTTTGACTTTGAGTAAGATATGTAATTGTGCTCTTATTTGACTTAGATGTCAACAAACTTAAGAACATTTTCTCTCCAGTTCTCTCACAAGATGCTTTATATTATAAAAGATCAAGAAAAGCACAGACTGTCTTTGTGTTACTAGAAACAAATGGACTCACATTCATTCTCTATATCCTTTACAACATTCAAGCTTTTTTTCCTCTTTTATATTTTTATCTCCTCACTTAGCTACTTTATAATTATCTACAAGTTAAGATGAAGCATTTCTCTTCCAGAAAGCAACCCATCCTCCTCATGCTCATCAGCTTGTGTTAGATACTGTCCTCTATATAAGTAAGTCCTAGATACAAATTCCTATTGTTTCTAGATGATGGACTGGTTATTGGCACGATAAGAAAATTACAAGGAAGTCCTCATGACAATAGTCACTTTAGAGCTCAGAACATGGGTGGCCTGCACTATAAGCAAGGAAAGATGCACAATGTAGGCAGTCTTTTTAATCTTGGAAAATGTTTTGTTCATGTCTCTATGTTTTACACCTGCCCTTGGTCAAAACCCATCTTGATGTACATAATTAGATCTGGAACTCTTACTCTTTCAATAAGTATTATGCTTAATATTTAATGAAAATATAAATTAAAGCATTATAGAAGATATTGGAAAACAAATTAACGAAGAATTTATTTAAATGACAGTGTGTGTACTTAGAGTATTATTGCACTAATACATTGGTTAGTCTTTCAGGAATATAATTGATACTATTGTCATGTCCTTGAGAATGGTATTAACACCAACAAAAGCTTAGCAGATCAAACATACAGAATTTCAAGATACATTTTCAAGATTGAATATGTTTTGACTAAGAACTTCTGGTAGCCAGTTCCTGGCCAACATCTAACATTGGAAGAGTTTCACAAAGTTCTTTAGTGGAATTATTGATTTGACATTTTAATATTTTGTATGTATGGATATAAATACATGGACACATGGCTTCTATGCCATTTTGTGTTTCTAAGAAAATGTTGAAGGTTGCTCTTCACCTATTATTTTTCTTTGATACAGAGTCCCTTGTTTGTTGCTAAATGCTCTAATGTGAGTGGCCAATAAGTGTCCATGTAGTCTCCCATCTCTACCTCATATCCCCCAATGGGGCAAAAGTATTTCAGATACCTCTTACTAAGTTTAGCTTGATATAGTTCTTGGTGTCCAAAATTGGGACTTCACTCTCACAGAACAAGCTCTTTATCTAGTGTGCCATCTACTCATCCCTCATTGATTATACTTCGTATGTGATGTCAGCTAACTCAATGATAGGATGAAAGACTAGGCTATGAGCCAAGTGATGGAATTACTGAGCCTGATACTTTTCACAAGGAATGAGTAAACATTAAGGTAGATAGGAGTGAAATCATAATTCTAACACTATTGGAAGAGTAAATAAATTTTGTGATATAATTCTTTCTTCATAGCAAACCTGATGAATTAATAGGATAGAATTATGTGACTTGCTCAACTTACAGAGCTTATCCCAAGATGGATTTAGGAATAGGACCAGGAATATGGTTCCTTCCTCTTTTCTCATTTTCTGAAGTGAAGCTGAAGGATCCATCATGAGCTAGAACCAAAACATTCACATCTGAGAATTTCAGGGAAACATTGTAATGTCTAATTCCAAGTGCCATTGATATAAATAAAATCCATAAACTTCATACTCAACTAAGCCAAGTCAGTTTTAATGAAGGATAAAGAGACAGCTGAACTGTATGTCTGCAGTTGAAGGTAGAAGTATTAGCCTGACAACATTTAAACATTATTACACATTAGACATTCTGAATTGGAATGGCCTCACGAAAATTTAGACTCAACAGTGAGAGGGACTAAAGCAGTGACAGCATTAGAACATTGCTATTTAATGCTGTTGTTATCCAATAAGATGGACAGCTAACAGAAATCACATTTTATCTCAAAATGTCTTCTCTTCTTGTGTATTAATCAACCCTCCCAATTTTCGCAGGTCCTGCCATTACAAAGAAAATCCTTACTAAAATATTCTAATGTAGATATTTTTTTTAAAATGACATGGCCACTGTACTGAGAAGGCTGACAGTAGCAGTTCTTTGGAAATTAGCTTTTGGTTCAAATTTCAGCACACATTGGGAAGAAGATTTCCACAGAAGAAAATTTAGTTATAAAATCCTGATCATCTTAAGTAAGCAGCTCAAATACCTTTGCAAGACAACTATCATATAAGGAAGACATACAATTTAAGTACTACTTTCTATAAATATAACTTTAATATGCATTCATTCATTCATCCATGCTTTCATATATGGGATTTTATTTAATTCTCAGTATTTGAAGAAGAGATATATAGGTTATGCTACAATGTGTGGACAAGGAAATAGCATTCTCATGATCATGATAGAAATATAAAGGAAGTGAAAGGACTGAATTATTTTTAATATCCTACTTTAAATATAATCAAGATTACAAAATTATTTTCATCTTAATGTTGGAAATAGGGTTTAGATATATTACACAAATAATACAGCTTTATACGGCTAAGCCTCAAAATAACTTGTTTCTTCTTTCAAAACTGGTTAGAACGTTATCATTAGTTCACCTGGCTTGCCTAAGGTGGGGATTTAGAGGTAAATGCTCATGTAACATGCATTTTAAGACTAGGTACTTGACACATGCATTGTGCTAGAGTTAAGGCTGGTAGAATCTTCGGTCATGGCTATTCCAAAGTGTTGACTCATTAGGGGTAAGCCGTAGGGGAGGGGGGGTTCTTCATTTTTTTTCATTTGAAGCATTGGGAAAAATTAAAGAGAAAGATTTCTGACATCAAAGTAAACACCACTGTAAACCATATATATATATATATATATATATATATATATATAGTACATGTATATATATATACTTTAAACAGTAAATATTCTCTTTTAGTCAACAAACAGCTGCTTCTGAATAAACTCAGTATTTCTTTGTTTTAAAAATCATTTGTTACATATGTGTTTTTAGTCAAAGCTAAATTGCTACTGTGGTCAGGATGCCCTGACTGAATCCACATGCCTCACTGGTTGAATTAGAATCAGTTATTTAAATGTCAGGATGCCTGCAAAAGGGACTATGGAGCTTCTACCTCCACCCATGTCTCCTTTGATAAGCAAAGAAGTAAGCATCTTGAAAGAGAAATGAATGACATAGATGGATATAATTAGAAGAAAAACACATGTAATCAAATTGACTGAATTCTACTAGACAATATTCCTAAAACTCTCAAGCCCAAAGCACGTTTGTGGAAAACAAGATGTTAAACTCCAACTGATAAGTGTCACACACAGAAGAGGAAATGTTAGGCTAGTTGGAAGCACAGTGGGGAGTACATGAATGTCAGGATGAAGAAGGTGGATTAGCGGGTAACAATTTGATGGTTTTGAGAGGACTGGAAAATAACAGCAGTTTTCTAGAGAAGACCATCTGGGAGTAATGTGTAGGATGAACTATAAAGAGACGAGTGAAGCAGGGAGACTGGTGAGGAGGCTGTTGAATAGGTTCAATCCAAGCTAGCTGGACATCAGATGGTGATGGGACAGAGTTATGTTTGAATTCCAAGAACTACTCATTCCAAAAGTGACTTTACATTTCAACTGAAATTGGTAGCAGATTAAAAGTCTAACT
Source organism: Montemys delectorum (assembly GCA_019843815.1). Taxonomy (NCBI): domain Eukaryota; kingdom Metazoa; phylum Chordata; class Mammalia; order Rodentia; family Muridae; genus Montemys; species Montemys delectorum. The sequence goes on along the minus strand of JADRCD010218236.1, from coordinate 50,197 downwards.
CAAATACTTGCTTAGACGCAAGAAGAAATTATGGGATGTGTAAGTGTTCGGTTTCACCAAGCTGATTTCTTTCTTCCTTAAAGATATGTCTTTTATGACCTCTCTGCCTTCCTAACTTAGTGATAGTTTGTGTGTTTTGTCCTTTAGATGATACTGCCTTTGTGCTCCTCAGTTACAGTTGGATCCCAGACAGTTTGTATCTGTGTCAAAAGTAGAAATGTACAGGGGAAAGCTGGAAACGTAAACTTTAACTTGGGAGAGTGATTTAATGAGATAGGGAAATCTTAGCATTCGTGTGTGCATTTTTCCATGCTCAGGTGCACTTGTGCTTCTGATAATATCCATCTATGTTTTATATTTTCCTATACATTCTTTCTGGTTAGTTCAGCCGGTATCAGAATTCAGAGTTTTCTTGGTTATTCCTTCTCTTCTGTTTCAATACTCGGTTGAGACCAATCTCAAAACAATCCTGACCATTAGGTGCTCTATATTCCTCTTTTATTTTAATTAATATAAGCTTGGTGTAATGTCTGAGGTACAGCCATGTTTGTGAGAAGTCTTAGGGAGATTATCCAAAGAAAGAACTCCCTGATGATACTCACAGATATGAAAGTATGAAGTCATGAAGACAGATCCAGAAGGCTAAGAAAGAAATACAGGATTTCATCAAGTCACCCAATATTCTCAGAGTTCATGAGGGGAATTAGAGAAAGAAATTGTGCTCAGAGCTATTGAATTCAAAAGGACAGGGAATAACCTATATAAAAGAACTTTGGAATTCCATGGCCATCTTCTTTACCAATACCAAACAAGGAGACATTGAAGGTTACAGATCCAGTATGATAAGGCTCATACCTCATCTGTGCTCTTTAATCACAGCTGGTTCCCAATCATTATTCAACAATACTTCACTTCTTATTGATTCCCTCTTCCAGTAGCAGCATTATTTTTCAAATTCTTCACAAGCTCATTAAACATCCACTAACTACATACACCCAACTCAATGGCCCTCCAATTTCCTTTCATAGAATATCTCTACTTTGACTCCCTTGTGATTCCAAGAAAGAGGCCCCCCCACTTTGCTAAGGAAGACATTCTTATTCAACTTTCATCCTCAAGATTTGACCTTGATTTCTCCTCTTTAATTTAAGCCTCCAGATAGTTAGTGCCTTTTATTACTCACTGTTTTGTCTCAGCAACATGTCAAGTTTAGAACACATCTCAGCATTGTACATGTGCTCCTTTAGGCATTATCAATGACCCTACTCCACTAGAACCTTACAGTTTGCTAAATAAACAGCCATTCTCATTGTTCACATTGCCAATTATTTTCAATATTCTTGACTTCCAGAATTATGAAAAGCCTACAGATGTGTGTAGTGATACAGTTAGCATTGTACATTACTAGTTGACAAGTGCTAAATCTGGATGCTTAAACGCTGCAGAAATATTACTCTCTGCTATATGATAGATTCATCTTTTTTCTTCTAAGCTTTCCCATCGCTAGGTTTACCCCTAGGCTTTTTTACTTCTTTGCTTTCACCTAGGTGAAATGGAACAATTACTAGCTTTCTATGACAATACCCTGTCCTTGAGCGTATACAGTCACATATCCACTAATTACAGGGATGCATGTTGAGAAATTGATCAGTAGAGGATTTTGACCTTGAGAAGACATCACAAAATATAGCCCCTACATGTCCAAACTTAGATTTCTGTAAAATCAGTAGGAAATGTAATTTTATTGGACCATGGTTTTATAAATCATCTTTAACTGACTAAAACTTTGTTTATGTAATTCTGTGTATTTTATAACTATGCCATTGGCCTTTATTCCAATATACTAATAAGACTACATATGAAAATATTTTATCTATGTTAATCAATGTTATAGTCCCTATTCATTAAGGAATTTTCATTTTTATTCGGAAATTGGAATCAATAATACAGTGTGAGAATTAATTTCATAGTACATGTGCAATCTGTTATTGAATGTATGGGTCTGGTATTAACTTCAGATACAGAAAATAACGTCAGAAAAGTTTAAGACTATAGTGTACTGATTCTTCTGTCCGAGGTTCTTACTTTTGTGTGCTGCTCCCCAGCTTGACAGTTCTACTTTCTCAGTTGCTTATGAAAACAGAGAGAAGCTGCTGGAGAGGTGGTGGGTTTTGGAGCACAGATGCTGTGTAAATGGCTTTCATACTTTACTCAGATCTAAAAGTCTGTTTCTTTTCTGATTAAAGTACAAGACTATTGGGCACTGGATTTAATTTCTTGAATGAATGAGTCAGCTGAGAAAGATGATTTACAATTGTAGGAAGTATTTTTTGGATCGGGAGAGATGTCTTTGCAGTTAAGATCAATTGATACTCTTGCAGAGGACACAGGCTCAGTATCCAGTACCCATATTGTGGTTTGCCACCATCCTTACAATCAGGTCCAGTGGATGCAGTGTGCTTTTCTAGCCTCATGAGCAACAGGCAGACACTGCATGTGTATATTCATGCAACAAAACATCCACACTTATAAAATAATAATAAACCTTTAAAATATTTCACCCCATTTTTATTTTTTGGAAGGAAATCTCAAGTTTTGGTTGGAAAATTATACAGTAAGTGTTATTGCACTTTGAGTTCAGAAGTCAAAACATCTACCATCTACTAGTGGATAGGTTTGGAACTATTGTTTCCCTTTCTTTTCTTTAATGCCTAACTTACTAAGAAATTTATTTATAAAGGACAAAAAGGTTCACATACTTAAACTGCTTAGAATGGGTAGCAGTCCTCTGTAGGTTTCCAATAAATGTTAACATTTGTTATCTTTTGTAAATCAAAGAAGTTTTTAAAGACATTGACTTTTTAAGAAAGTTGCTATCAGCTACAATGTAGCTTAATGCTATTTACAGTTTCTGACCACTTAATATTCATAAAACTTTAGTTTTAGTAGTTACTATAATCATTTAATATATGAAATGCTGAAACATGGGAACATTGTGCAATTCAATTAAATCTCATGGATAACTATCGACTAGCAAATATTTAAACAGATTTATGTATAGAGAGGTAGTCTTTGCAAATAATGTGTTCGATTTTCTGGCTTCAGCTTTAGATTAAGTAATGATTAAAGATAATTTGAACCTTTTTAAATTCAATAATACTGATATCTTAGGCTCACAACTGAATTCTGATTTTGCCGTAGCCAAACATTTTGAACTATGTAACTTTATAAGCCATGGAATGATCAGGAAATTTAGAATAATAAAAGTAGATTATTGTGTTTAATATTATGAGAAGACAGTTCTCCCTTTTCCATATTTCAGTCCTATGTTATGACCATCACCATAATTCCTTATCGTTGTGCTGATTATCTTATAAAAATCAAGAAAATGAGCATATAAAGATGTTTCTTTTCCTTTTAATGCAAGGAAATATGTAAGTACTTTTTAGTCTTGAATGAAAAATATAGTACAAATAAAAGGGGAAATTATATAAAAAAAATACAAAAGACAAAACAAAAATAAAATCCTACAGGAGAGTCTATTACAAATGATTATTTTCAAAATTATAAGCTTCTAGTTCTTAACTAATTTATCATGGAGATAAAGTGATACACTTTCATGCTTCATAACAAGTTAATAAATATTACTAGAATATGGCAACTGCCACCATAACTGATTAGCAAGCTGTTTGCATTATATGAAGTTATCTGAAATTGTTTGGGGAAGTTGGTTTGTCATGTAACATGCCCAGTAATTTCTGAAGAAACTCTGGAACATATGGTCCCTGCCCATCAGCTATCCCCAGGAGGCTGCAGCAGGATTCTTCTCCTTACAAATACATGACATTGAGAGGCGAGATACAGAGGAGACAGTGAGGCAAAGAATTGGACGGGAGAGAAATTTTGATGACTGAAACTGTAAAAATCAGACTGCGAGCCATAAACTGAGAACTACAAAGTTAGTACATCCATGTAATCTGTTCAAATATAAGTGAGACATCAGGGCTTCTAGGAGTTTTACAATATGAACTTCAAGTCTTGGAATACACACAAAAAATTAATTTCCACCATGGCTAAAATGTTTCCTGTAGCTTACTACTGGCTAACATAGGTGAATATCAGGTTATATATTTGGCATTATCAAGATTCATCAGAGAATGTTTTAATTACTTTATATTCTTGTTTGTGTACATGTTAAATGATCTCATAACATTTTGATAAATATTGTATTTAAAGTATCATATCTTGTCACAATTTTGTGGGTATGAGTAGAAATAGAGTGGATGGCATCTGCTACTGCTCAGCTATATAGACAGGAAAGTGTATACTTTATAGGTATTTTCCTTTAATAACCATCCTTAAATCTAGGTGGTCAGAAAACCATTTGCACCAAAAGATGTGACCTCTAATGTCTGAGTAATTAAAATACTACTCTACAAAACTTGGCTATTGATATAATCATTTGAATAGTACCAAGCTTATATTTTTATACCAGATTCATTTTCTCACAGACGCAAACTTTTAGAACGGATTCAAAGGGCACATATAAACGAGTTGTTTGGAACTATTTGGAAAAAAATTGTAAGGCAATATTACTTTTATCAATTTTACATCTGTGTTGTCTTGAGTCATTTGGGAAGAGAGAACCTTGATAGAGAAAATGCCACCACTGGGTTGCCTTTGGACAAGTCTTTGATGTCTTTTCTTGATTGATGATTAAAGATCTGCTATCCATTTACTTTTATTTGATTGATGATTGGTTTGGGAAGATCCAGCTCACTTTAGCTAGTGCCATCTCTGGGATAGTGTTTCTGGGTACCATAAGAAAGCATGCTGAAAAAGCCATAGGGAAAAAGCCCTCTGTATCAGTTCAGCATCCATTTTCCTATCTTGAGTTTCTTCCTTGAGTTCCTTCTATGACTTCCCTGGATGATGGAGTAAAGGCTAAAAGATAGAATATAGGCTATCCTCCCAAGCTGCTTTAGTTGGTGTTTTATCACAGCAGTAGAAAACCTAATGAAGACAACATCTATATTCTCCCAGTTATTTTTTCTAAAATCTGAATTTCACATTACAACAAAAGTAGTTTCCTATTATAGTATAAATTAGCAAATATTACAAGTCTAACCCTCTTTGATAAGCAAAGCTAGTCTTGATTTATTTGAAACAGGGGGCTATGAGAAATTTTCATAGAAAGAGCCATCAAGGCAAAAATCAAAAGCATATATTTAAAATACCCAAAGTCTACTGGATGCAGCCGTGGAGTATGCTTGTATTCCCAGATCTTGTCAGGTAGCAATAGGGTGTCAGACAGTCATCTTTGTCTGTATATCAAGGTTGAGGTCCCCTTGAGCTACTTGAAATCCTGTCTCTGTAAACAAACAAATAACGAAAACAAACAAACAAGCAAAAAGAATGAAAGAGAAAAAGAACTCGCTATGAAATAAGCACATGACCACCGTGAAGATTCTATTTCAAATTGTGTTAATACAGAGAGCATTATGATTAGAATAGACAATATCTGTGTATAAAGAATATTTTACTGAAAAGCAATGAAATAAAAAGAACACAACAAAAGTGAATCTTGCCATACTTATACAGGCAAAAGATTTGCATAGAAAAATGCTTGAGGGTACATTAATATTATTCAAATATAAAGATGATAAAGACAAGTTTAATAGATTTATTTAGACAGTCGAGGCTTGGCAGACTTATCTCAATGAATCTATTTTAAGATGCAGTTATTAAAAGCTGGCTCTCATCTTACAGAAATGATTTCAAGTTGTTTTGTGTGGAAACAGCCTGCCTCATATGATTGTTCTCTGAAGCTCTCCATCTAGAAGGTGGCTATGTGACTTGAAATTTAAATATAAAGCAAATTCAATCAGGTGACTTGATGCCAGCCTGCCAGACTGCTGTGTCGGGAGGAGGGATGAGTTGGAGTGCAGAGGGCTGAATGAAGATGGAAGACTTCAAACTTTGCGGCTGGAAGAGCATGGGGTGCCACAAGAAGCAATGTGCTAGGCTGAATAATTCATGATGTGATACTAATTTTGATTCTGGAGAAAATTGCTTTCTCACTGTGCCAAAAGCTGGACAGTGAGACCAAAAATCAAAGACAGTCATAAACATAAGGGGAGCAAGTCCCTTAAACCAATACTATATCAAGTCCACAGGTTTAACATTGCAAGCATAGAAGAAAAAAAATTATAAACCTCCCCTAAAACAGATCATAGTATTGTGAAAAATAATGCATAACTATTAGAAAATTGTTTTCAAAGATGTCTCCTGGGTATTAATGCAGAAATTCCCTGTAAGTGAACTAATATTTGTGTTTCACAGATCTTGGTGAATACTATGTTTCTTTGAGAAGTTTAGTAGATTTAACATACTTATATACTTGTAGAATCTTATAGGTATCAGCAATGACATTTTGTGCTAATTAACCAAGCTACCATAAATACAGAATTAATAAATGCTAATATTTATTAGATTTCTAAAACTCAGACACATATTCCTCAGTGTCTTCTACTGTTTCAAAGATACATTTTAGGTAAGATTATTTGTGCAGTTGAATCAAAGTATTCTGTCATGCATTCATTTATTTTTCTTCCTTGAAGAGTGGGTCAAATTATGAATATTTCCTATCAAAGCCAGATACATTTTGATTTGTTTTTCCCAGATTTGGACTTTCAGAATTTCCATTCACATGTAACATCCTCTCAGGAGATAAGTTTGGGAAATCAGGAGAATGAAGATATTTGTGGTAAAGTCTGTCTTCTGATCCCTCATTGTTTGTTTTCAGAAGATCATCCATCTCTGAGTAGAAGAAATGCAAGCCTAGGAGAGGCTGAGAAAGCAAGTGTGAGATCTACACTCAAATAGCCTGAGAGAAAAGCTTTCAGGACATGAGTACTTTTTATATTTACCTGTGTAGCAAGCAGCTACTACTATAAATTGCTGATACATCATGATTCCATAGGTAAAACTGGGCAAAATAGCAGACAAAATCTGTAGAGCCATGCCCAGTCTGGAGTAAAATTCAGTTATGTTCTACATAGCCCTCCATGTGGTATGACCCAGGAAATTCCCAGGCTCAATTAATGAGGCATTTGGAGATATTGAGGCAGGCTTTCACACAGGTACATTTGAGTTTTCTAGAGCATACTCTTAATTTTGAATGCAGTGTGATAGGCATCCTCCCCAGCACTTGGTACACACATACTTTAGAAGACAAGCACAGATCGAAGTAATAAATATCCTTGAGACATAGATCAAAGGTAAAGTCACTGTATATACACACTTGTTTTCCTAGGAGTCCTGCATCATCTGGATATTTTATGCTAGTTTTCGAGATCCTATATACAGAACAATAGCAGTACTAGATAAATTTCAGCTAACCCACTATAATTTAAGTACTTTAATTGCAGCCAAGGTTTGAACTTAGCAGCATTCTACAACCTAGAGCATACTGATTTTTACAACAATACATTGATAGGGAAATGGAAGTTTCTTATCATTGAATGAATATATCTTCATAATGAAAGGCATGGTTCCTAAGTTGAATCTCCTCTGTTTAATGGGATTATGTTTAATGAACAGTGTGGGATGTGCTCAGTCTATACTAATGACTCTAAAGCTTTACAATGCCTAGATGGGGCCTACTGCTATACATCTACAATGCTAGTTGCTTGGGAAAGTGTAGCTGGGTGTGCATGGATTCAAGGCATATCTACTATACCTGGGGAGTTAAAGGCCAGCCCAGGCAACTCATAGATCATGTTTCAAACGTCAAAATAAGACCCAGATGAGGTAAGCCAAGTTCTCAGTGTAGAGCATTTTCCTACCAAGGCCTGGATACAGTACTGAAAAGAGCTAAGTAGGCAGGTAAATATAAAAAGTACTCATGTTTACTTTGGAACACAAGGTCACTATCCAATTAAAGCCTATCAAACACATTTACATTAGTGGTCAAGCATTTATAAGACATATTTGGTATAATGTGGAAAAATTCAGTTAGGTAAAATTTCTCATATAATTTAGTTGTAAATAGTCACAGACGCATTTTGTGGATTGTGAAACATGAATAAGTATAAACAACTCAAATTACTATTGGAAAATGACTAAATTGTGACACCTATAATTAGCTTTTCTAATTATGCATATCTCAAAGGATTTGCATAATGCAAAAGCCATTTTACATGTATAGATTTCACATATAGGTGCATAGATTTCAATGGACTTTGCTGTTCTGGGTGCTATATCTGGTTCTCAGGTCAATAAAGTCTCAAATCAGGGCAATGTATGAACTCACACTCTAACGGGCAGGTGCCATGAGGGTATGGCAGAAGCCTGAGCTTGACCTAGGTCTTCCCACTCAGTTCTGTGACCTCATTTTACACTGGCTGTTTGCAGAAACAGAAACCAACATGTGACTCAACAGTAACAGTTCCACTTTCTTATGTTTTGACCTTGTTTGGTTTTCGTGTCAAGTAACAAGAATCCGGAGGCCAGCCACTCCAAAAGCCAGTGAATTCAACTGTACAACCCGCCGGTGAAGTCTCTGGTTCTTTGTCTTTTTATTGGAGCATCCAGAACCATTTTCTGTGCCTGAATCTATTTAACTGGCAGCTGCCACTCTTCCAGCCAGCTATTGAGATGGTGATGTGCGGAAGCACAGACAAGCCAGAAGCATCACAGAACACTCCTACTCACTCCGGGTATCTGGCATTAACATTCAGAAGTCCCAAGCAAAAGCAGTGATAGTACCTGGTTTTCTTTCACTTTGTTGAGAGTGTTACACATGTTAAAACTCCAGAATGGACAAGGCACCGCGGAAGTTAAGCAGGACTTTATAAAGAAGAAGTGGGACAGGCCACAGGCAACGTTAGGGCTTCCGTGGCCGGTCCATACTTGACTCATCTCAGCAGTGGGTCAGCTGTGTTTCACAGTGGTGAAAACGTCGGATAAGATTGATCCTGGTGTCATCTTTGTACTTAGTTTGGACAGAATTTTATGAATATCTCACAGTTCCTTCTTCACAAATTTTATTAGGTGCTTTTTGAAAATCGAAGCCGAGACAGTGAAACACGCACTTTCTCCAGCGAGGATAGTGCTGCAGCTCCTCATGTATTGTGCTGAAGGTCATTCACCCTCTGTACTCACATAACACAGCAAATGCCAGTTAAGTACTTCTACCTATGCAACTTCCCCAGTAATGCCAAATTAATTAAGAATGTCTGTATTTTCAACACTTATCATTGTAGTGATATGAATTAATTTTTTTCATGTGCAGTAAAATTTCATTGAGTCCAACAATTTTTTAGTTCTAGTAATAAGACAGGTAAAGAATTATGAGATATAACTTACTATATTTCTAGAACAGATGCATTTAATAATAAGTGAACTGAGCAAAATTGGCCTTAAATCTACTTTGATTACTGGATTTTTCCAGGGATAGCAGATGGAGTAATATGCGTTAGAGGTAAGGTTTGGATTTAAATCATGTTACTGTCCACACTTCTTTCCACACTAGCTCCCATACACCCTTCATTTATGCATCGTATGTATCCCCTAAACATGTAAGCTACACAGCACCTCTCCAACTTCTTTCTGTTCTCCCCAATTAAAAATCTATTTATTTTTCATTAGAAGTAAGCAACATAAGTCTGATTAATGTGGCATATGTATGTGTGCATAGTGTTTTGCACAATAATCTTTTCTTGCTATTTGTCCAGTCATTACTATGGCAAATTGTGGTGTTCTGAATAGATTATGTTATGCGTGGCTGAGCAGGACTTGATGATATCCATTCCTGCATCAAATGGAGAGATTTCTGGGACCACCATCCTGTACATGAAACAATTATTACTTCTTACACTTTAATTTTTTTAAATGTGGTATTTTGGATTGGTGACATGGCTCAATCAAGTAGCTGGCTACCAAACCTGATGATACAGATTCAAACCCTAGAATCTACTTTGTGGAAAAAGAGACCCTAAACCCTACAGGTTGTGGTCCAGCCTCCACAGGAATGATTTAGCAATCACACATACAAAAATAAAAAATAAAATGAAATAAAAAATTTAGAGTGGTATTTCTGAAATTTTATAAAGGTTTTTAAAGCACTTATCTTTGTAAATTTAAGAAATGTCATCATTTTCTGTACCCAGAACTATATAAAACAATTGAAATAACATTTATAGAAAACACATTCATTTCTCACTGCAAGGTGTCCTTTATATGGCATATAAGAAATATTCATGGTACTGAGAATATTTTGTGTTTCATATACAAGCCAAGTTGAGTCTGCTTAGAAACAAGAAAAATGAAAGCCCAGAAAATGTTCAAAATGATTGAGACTTGTCATTTGATTTAATCTCTAAACATAGCATAGAGCATTGGTGAAATTAAAAGAAGAGCGTTGAAATGGTCAAGCTTATATTGATATTTATAATTCATGACTTTCAGAATGAGTCTTTTTCTAATAAGCACTCTTACACTTTCTGTGAATATTGCATTTCCATTTGCTACACTGCTATGTAGTCCCTACTCTGTTGTACATCAAATAATAATTCTTTGGTGTAGTTTTAATGTTTTATATTTCAGAGTGATTTATTATTCTGTTTTTGGTTTTTGGAACGACACACCTTGTTAAAGTTCAGTGATTAAAAGAAAAGTTAGTAATATGCTGTCATAAGACTCCATTTCTGGAAATGATGTGTCCAAAACTCATTGGATATGGTGAGGATGAGCTGGGGCCTACACAGAACTTTCATTTCCACATCTTAGTGTCTTTGGTAATAAGAAAACAAGGCCCTCTAAATCAACTGAACAAAGCTCATATGAACTCACAGAGACAGAAGCAGCAAGCATAGGACCTGCACAGGTCTACACCAGGTCTTGTGTATAAATTGTAGCCTTTAGTTAAGTAGTTTTGAGGGACTCCAGCATGTGTGTGTGAATGAGTTCATCTCTTACTCCTGTGGCTTCTCTGAGGGATTTTTTTTTCCTTCTGTTTGTTTGTCTTGTCCAAGTTTGATGTGATTTTTGTTGTTGTTTTGATTGTTTTGTTGTTTGATTGATTTGTTTGATCTTATAATTTATTTTGTTCTGTTGTTTGTTTAAAAAACTAGCAAAAATTAAAACTTTAAGAAAAAGTAATGGCCTGTTATCTTTCTCTTTTTTTAATCAATAGAAAATTAGTTTAAAAACTCCATCTCAAAAAACAGGCTTTCTTTATTTTTATTTATATATTTATTTATTTATTTATTTATTTATTTATCTTGGTTTTTCGAGACAGGGTTTCTCTGTGTAGCCTTCACTGTCCTGGAACTCACTTTGTAGACCAGGCTGGCCTTGAACTCAGAAATCTGCCTGCCTCTGCCTCTCAAGTGCTGGGATTAAAGGCGTGTGCCACCACTGCCCAGCAAAACAGGTTTTCTAAATTCTTTTGAATTTATTCTTTAGTGTGAGTAACTTTTCATATCCCTGAAGATTTCTCATCTATTTGAGAAATCTCAACTCAGAAGGCTGTGCTGATCACCTTGAGTTAAGATAATCGAAGAATTTTATGGTCAGATTTTCTTTTTCTTCAATTGAAAATGATTCATTATTTAATTTTTTTCTTTCATTTTATTTTTGGAAATTGTGAATCTGCCAGGAAAGTCTAGAAATGAGTTTTCACTCTACATGACAAGGTTTGGTCTGCAGAAACTTCTTGTTCTCTTTTCCTTCTCCCCCTACTTCTTCTCCTTTCTCCTCCTCCTTCTTTTTGTCATCACATGTACCTCTATATCTCTGGATACATCCTAGATGATCCCTAAGGCAGTACTTGAAAGTATACACTTTGTAGCCTGAATACATGTGCACACCCTTAGCTGACTTTTAGTGTATATACTCTGCTATGTGACCTATATCCTGAGCATCACCTCTGAACTTTCTAGAAATGTGAACTCTAATACCCTACCTCAGACACACTTTGTCAGATACATTTGGGGGTATAGAAAGGGATCTGGGTTTTAATGTGCTTTTGAGGCAATGGTGTTGCTGCCTCAGCCTAGAAAAAAAACTGACCTAACTCCTGATATGGGTACAATGTTTTCCCTGTCAGTGCTAGTTCAGCAAAGTAAGTGTTCCTGTAATTTCAACAAGTGCTTGTCATGTGTGGGTACTCCAACAACACAGAACATTTTAGGAAGGCAGCATGGGCTCTGCAGGTCCCAGAAACTGAGCATAGTTGAGAACATCTTACTTCCTTCTAAGAGTTATTATGCAAATGAAGAGTGAAAAACAAAGACAGCAATCCAAGCTATGGAACTGGGTGTTATTAAAATTTTATCCTGTAACATCTTTCATTACTTTTGTGTTTCTTAAAATGCCTACCTTATTTTACTCTCTCAATGGAATTCATTTCTATTTCATTACAGACTTTTTTTTCCCTGCCTGCTATATTTGTTACCTACTTTATTCATTTTCTTCTTGAGTCTCAATATTTTCAAGAGTATCCTTTCCTCATTCTCATAATGTATAATCTCAAACACTCAAAGGAAATATACTAGAGAAAATACTGATCAGTTAAAAATCAATGAATACAAATGAGTGATTCCTTTTTCTCATCAAAAAGTGAGAAGTCACCTCTTCTCTGTCACTCACAAGAGAGGGTAAATATGAGGTCTTTCTTAATAATGATGATATGTTATTTTACATAAATCTCAGATTATGTCTCATAGGATTTAATAGCATATATTTGTATGATGAATTGTTGTCAGATAAATATTTTCCTAATTTATGTTTTCAATCAAGGTCACACATAAGGTTTGAGTAGGGAACTTTTGTGTTTTGATCCAGTAAGCATCATTTTGTAATCTTACTTATACAGGGAAGGAGTGTAGTGATCCTCTTCTGTGCAGAGGGGCCACTCAGGAAAATATAATATCAATAACATGCTCTCTTAAGGAATCATTCTTCTCTGAATTCTCACTGCCCTTTGTCATCCTTTCCAGTCTTGCTGTTACAGTCTCTTCCTTTCTGTCTTCATGCTGTTCTAAGTTGTCTGTTCTACACTGATTTTCATGATGGTCTTATGAACACTTCTTAAACTTTGCATTAATTCTTTTTATTATAGAAAGACATCTTATGAACACTTCTTAAACTTTGCATTAATTCTTTTTATTATAGAAAGACATCTCCTGCCTTCTCTCATCTATCCTCATGTGTTGAGTTATTGGGTTTTTAATAAATGTTTAGTGTTTCCAAGACTCATACCTGGGTTAGAAATAATGTCTAGGATTAGAAATAATGTCTAGAATAGCAGTTATAGAGGAATGATTCATAAATTGCTTTAATCCTGGGAGGTTGAAGAACTTGATCTTGCATGACAACAAATGGAAATGTTGCTGTTATACTTCAAAATATCATTTATCTAGTTTGGGTATTTGAGTATGTGCCTTAGTAGAATTCTTTCTTTAAATGAATCTTTAAAAGCTCCTTTGAATCTTTTTGTTTACATGAAACCAGTTAAACATGTTCCTGCAATACATTAATGAAATATACTATATCAAAGAATGTATTTGAGCTGGCCAAACAGTCTATTTGTACAGAATTTTTCTAGCTTTTATAAAACACTGGGTCTTCCCAGACTATTAAAAGAGAGAAAACTCAAAACCTTATTCTGAATGACCAGGAGTAAATGTCAATATGTTCTAAGTTACACTAATATAAGGAAGGATTAAAAATGTGGACTGAATAAAATTTCTTGGGAGAGGCTGTACTCTCAATGATAGGATCTTTACTTATATCCTTGTCTCCATCAATTTGCAGGCCATTAGCAGCATAGAGGACTTGACATTCCAAATCATGATAAGACAAACATTTCCAAATATTGTCCAATGTTTTCTACTGGACATAATAATCCTAACTTTACATTCACTTACTTAACCTGTAGAAATTTTTTTGAAAGGCTCAGCAGGAAGACAAGGACTTTCTTCAATTATGCACCTATGGATAACCCTCAGAAATTCCAAATCATAGTTCCGATCAGTCGTAGAGATGGCCCTGTGTAAGCTAAGTGGGTCACAGAACAAATCTAAATGCCATGAACAGGGGAAAGAGACTTTTGTAGAGGAGAAGGGTGATTAATTGGTAGAGAGAAAGAGATGAAAAGTTGGGAAAGTAAGCAATCAAAATGCAGTATATATGTGAATAAAAAAGGCACAGAGCTTATTGAGAACAAAAAGAAAGAAAGAGAGAGAGAGAGAGAAAGAGAGAAAGAAAGAGAGAGAAAGAGAGAGAGAGAGAGAGAAGAAAGAGAGAGAGAGAAAGAGAGAAAAGAAAAAGAAAAAGAAAAAGAAGGAAAGGAAAGGAAAAGCAACAAACCAGGGGAGGAGCCACATGCCTGTAATTGCAGCACTTGGGGGCTCCTAGGAGGTGAATCATAAGTTCAGGCAAGTCAATACCATATCATAAAATGACCAAACAACACCTCTCCCCAACGAAAGTATTGTTGAGAAAGACAAGGCTTTAAGATTCATGTTTTAACATTTTGAAATCCAGATTGGAATTCCTTTCTACATAGTTATTTTTGAATTTCTTCAGATAAATGTTTGTGTGTATATGCAGATAATATATGCAGATATATAATAAATATATATGTAGGAATATTATATATAATCACATATATGGTCATATATAATATTGCTGTTTCTTCAGTAGTTGTAAATGCTTTATGAGGTTTAAATACAGAAATACTGCAGCATTAGTAAATTAGTTCTAACACTTCTGTTGTTCTTAATACCCATGAGTGTAGAATCATCCAAAATGATTTTTATAACAATAATACAACATAAATAAATATTTTTCTTGCAGATGTTTACCAAACTCCTATAAATTTGAAGAATGAACAAACATTTGAGTATTCTATGTTAAAAAAAATGACAAAATATAAAACATAGATACACTAGAGTGCACTACTTTTGTAAGAAATGGCAATAAATAGAAAAATATATAAATTCATAGAGGACAAAACAAAAGCTTCATGGAGACCAAAGTCAACTAGAAGAACATACACACACACACACACACACACACACACACACACACACACAAATTTTGTAATTGTGTCTCACTAAAATTGGAGAAAATCAACTGTGTTTAGTATTCTTAAGTTCGACAGTCTGCACATACACATGGAAGTGGATAAGAGCCTCTCTAAACCTGTTTCTTGGTCTGACCATTGTAAAATATTTTGTGAAGATAATCAACAAAACTGCCCATGATTCTAAGTATGTAGGAAATACAAATATTTAGTGCTGGCTACCTCAAATGCTCGGAAATTCTAAGTGGAGAAAGTGTGGATTTCTTGTTCTGTAGGCTTAGACCCCAAAGCACCTGAGGTTGCCGTCAAGTTTTTGCATATAGTAGAAAACTGAAATGAAGTATATTGCACACAATCTTCTTAGAAGATGAATCTCTAGTTGTCCTGGAGGTATGAGGGTACCACACAGAAGGTGGGAGTAGAATCTGTGCCTAGAGCATTCTGATCACAAATATGCTCCCATGATTCTAAGCAAAACCTAAGAATATCAGCCAAATTTCAGTGTAAAATGTTTTGAGTATGCTGTGCCACAATTTTAATTTTCAGTGTTTATATTTTTTTTACAGATTTCTTTATCTTTATTTTCTGTGTATGTGTGTGGACCCACATGTATGTATATGCACCACATGGGTGCAACTGCTTGAAGATGTCAAAAGAGGACATCCGATCCCTGGGAGCTGGAGTGACAGGTGGCTTTGTCCTGCTGGATGTGGATGTGGTTGCTAAGAACTTCACTCAGGTCTTCTGCTATAGCAGTAACTGCTTTTAACTACTGAGCATCTTTCTAAGATCTATATTAATTTTTAAATTACTGTGGCTCATATTCATTTAGGAGATCTTTATCCCATACTTCATACCCATATAATGAAATGTTTAAAATACTTAAAGACCTTCATTGAATAAAACTGGTCATTACTGACTAAAATTTGAAATAATTAGAGGAGAAGAGGGAAGAGGCACAGGGTGCCCCAGACAAAGAGTTATTCTTTCCGACACTGGCCACACATAAATCAGGAATATGGGCCCTAGAGGATAAATAGAGACTACGCATGAGGGAGTTCTATGATGTTGTCAGAACTCTGCCTGAAGGAATTTTCTACTTTACAGTATCAAGAGCATGAGGCAAGTCAGAGTATGGCAGACCTTGAGCTGAGAAATTGGAATTCTTAATTAAGTAGTGGGAAGTTTCTGGAATTGTAGTTTAGTGTCAGGGAGAAAACATATGTGATAAATAATTATCAAGCATTCATGTAATTTATAAGAGCCCCAGACTTGAGGTGTAGCTTTGATATTTGATTCATTGCCTATCTTGAATTTGAGAGGTATAATATTGTCTCAGAGGAAGAATTTTTTTCTTTCCTCCATCCATAGTGCCAAGAGATGACGAGAGCTCTCGACTGTGTAGAGTAGGTGGATTTAGGACAGAAATGTTGTTCTCCCTCAGATATAAATTTAAACTTACATTCTATTCACTGCCAAAAATGAAAGGAAAAAAATGTCAAGGGAGAGGAGTGAAAAAACAATGGTTTAGAAAGTGTAAAAGTCAGAGCAATAATTTCAAATTTGTGGTTTATCTACCAGAAGTTGCTGTCTGCTTAGTATTTCTCTGATCCTATCCTCAATATGAAGACTTTAAGTGTCCGGAAATTGCAACCTTCTGAGCTCAGCATTTAACTGCCTCACATAGTTCTTTGAACCTAGCAAATTAAGGGTTGTGAACATTGGCAGGCATTTTTCATTCATTTTTATATACAAAAAGAGAAAATTGGATTCATTCTGCATAATATGCATCAGATCATGCCAAAATATAAACTAATAACAAGGGTAAACATGGAATTGGAAAACATTACATGCACACACACACACACACACACACACACATACACACACTCACACACACACACATACACACAAGACAAATGTGACTGGAGTCAGTTAAGTGGGTCCTTCACCAATATCCTTTCAAGTGTGCCTTGATGAGTTGTCAGTTGTCACCACTTAAATCGTCTTGAAATTCCCTTGCTACCAGTCAGAGAAACTTCTCACATAGATCACATCCAGTAGTGATTTTGCATTCCCTAGCTCTCAGAGTAGCCCAGAATACCCCTCTCTCTTCTGCTATTTGAAGTTTTTTGATGTGATGTGGGTCACCCTTTTATCAAGTGCAAAGGCAGCCCAAATATAGTATCCTTACTGTGCAAACTAAAGGTTTGAACCAGGACAGAAGTCTGTCACAGAAGCTACAGCTGCAGTGGAGGAAGAAGCATTCTAAGGCCTGACAGATGGTGGCAATGCCCCTGCTTTACACATAGGTGAGAGGGAGTCAGCACTGAAGAACTGAACTATTGAAATCTTCAGTTTCCACAACATGCGATGTCTATATTTAGGCTGCCTTTTCTTATTCAGAGTACAATCACCTGAAATCCACAGCTTAGACATCATACAGTAAACATATACATACACATATGTATATATGTATATGTGTGTGTACTACACAGCCCACAGCAATATATACATTATATCACAATATATATACATGTATCAGTACTGGATATGCACACATACCATGTAACACACATCAGACATACATACCACACATGAAATAGCACACACTATTACATAACATACATACACATACATAGTACACTGCACAAAAGAATCACATTCTTACATGATTGTATAACTCCTTTGTTTCATTCTGTTCTGTTATCCCTTTGCTTATTTTATAGATACCATGTTCTTTTTGTAATTTTATAAAGTTTGGAAGCTAGATCTCTTGGATCCTGTGGTGGGGTAGAATAAAAACATACACATACTTATACTAGTACTGTCCATGCCAAATAACATACATCTCATACACATATGCTATGTACTGTAACACATGACACACAACATGCCAAACCTATACATAGCACAAACTGCTCACTATACTATACAATGTACACTAGATGCACCACACTCATTTTTTCATCAAATGGCCCATGTTAGTTAGTAAAATGACAGAGATACCAGCACTTACAACAAATCGTACCCAGCACAACAGAAATGAGTGAATGCTTACTGGGCTAGAGCGCACTGTGAGTCTTGAGTCCACTCTTGTCTTTCCAAACAATCTGTATTTCACAATGATGAAAAGTATGGTGGTATTCAGACATTATGCTAATGGGCCAACTTAGTTCAAGAAGTTGAGTCTTTATGTGGTTTTCTATATTCTGTGTAAGGCTACTAACCAAGTATGCTTTTTAGTTTGTTTTATTTTTATGGGAGTTGGGCACAAAATTCCACTGTTCAGCTAAAGACCAATGTTAATGTTAAGAGTAAATTAATCTGTGCATGTCTTATTGCCACTGCAGGAATACACAAAACAAGAAGTTAAACTCATATTAGGAACTGGTTCACTACTTGCTTATCAGAAAATGAAAGAAGTCCAGTAAAGATGGATCATGAGCTATTTTATCAGTCAATCCTATATCCTACAAAATGTTGCAACAAAAATTAACTTGTATTCTAAGGATTTTCAAACATATGATAAAATTTAGTGTTAAAATAGCCAAAACCACTCCCCAGATAAAAGCATTATGCTAATACTGCTTCAGGTAGCCAAAGAGAATAATGAAGACATATAATTACTAAAAATTAGCTAATCATCATGAGCTACATCTATGGTATATAAAAATAAGAAACTCTAAGTAAGCCCATGTGATATTTTTGATTTTGAAAGAAAAGTAAGAGTCGAAGAAGCAATTAGTGAAATGGAAGAAAATGTTGTCAACACCTCAGTCATGTGATCATTTGATCAGTATTCCAACTCCTGCAGTTTCTAGAGCTTTATCATAAAAAATAAAATCTTGATGCAACTGTTCTCCATAGCCTCATAGCTATACATTCTGCTTGTCACTTCTGGATTCCCTGAGCAGTTTTTGTTGTCATTATCCTTTGCTTGTTTGTTCACACATCTTCTCTTTTGCATCAGATGAGCTAGTATATCATATTTCTAGGAATACTTTTAACCAAGACCAGACCTCATTGTATTGTATGCTGTCAGAACCACAATGCAGAATAATTGCATTTTATTCAAATACCCAAGAATAAGTGAAACTTCACCATTTAGACATTTGGTTCATTTATATTCACTTAGCTTTTAAAACATAATCTAATGTAGATAGTATGAAGTTTCTATCATAGTATGGATGAGTATTAGTACGGTCTTTTGATCGTTGCCTTCTCTTAGATTGAGGTTTCACTGGTGCTAGAACCATATCTGTTCCAGGTTCAGTGTTTTGTTTTTGTCTTATGAATAAATAATTTTGATGACTAAAAAGAAAACTTCTAGGATACCTTAAAATCACAATGTGTATTATTCTGGCTATACTCACATCTACCCTACAAATAAACTGTTTTCTGAAACACTGACTCTTCTATTCAGTTTTGAACTTCTGCAGTATTCAGAAACAATTCTATGTATCAAGAAATGGTCCCTGATAAATGTCTGTTTGAACAAGTCAATGAAAGCACAGATCCATATCAATCCCAGGGGAAGAGAACCCAAAATACAGTAGCTTCTTTCACTGGAGACTATAAGATGTAACTCTTGAATGCTGAGACAATACCATGCCAGGAAGTGATTTCTTCAACATATCTATAAATGGACAACAATATCAAAATATGTCATTGTTTCAAATGCTAATAAGGGAACCTGATTAAAAATCATAACTATTCATCAAAAAAGCAAGGTGTATCAAGAAAAATAGATTCTTTTTACATTAGAGAGAAAGTACATTAACTTTATCTTTAATATAGAAACATGAGATGTGTCTAAAACAAACAATAATGATATAAACATGCTCATTTCACCACTGGTTGCTATTATTACTTATTCTACATGAATGCTGCATAAGGTAAAGACTGGTAGACAGTAAAAATAGGCTTAAAGCACCAATTATGATTATATTCCCTTTATTGTCACCAAACAGAGGAGAAAAGACTGGTGTATGATAATATATGCCTTTATTTCCAGAAATCAGGAGGCAGATACAGGATAATTGGCATAAATTCT
This sequence comes from Montemys delectorum, assembly GCA_019843815.1. Lineage (NCBI taxonomy): Eukaryota > Metazoa > Chordata > Mammalia > Rodentia > Muridae > Montemys > Montemys delectorum. Next base: position 30,047 of record JADRCD010218236.1, on the reverse strand, counting down.
AAAACATCCATGGATGCATAGAGAAAACCTTCATTAAAAATAAAAAGCACACACACACACACACACACACACACACACACACAAAGAGTTACGTGAATAGGCACAACAAATACACCGAGATGGGTTCTATGTCCATGGTAAACTATGATTATTATAATACAGGATTAGAATATTTCTACACTATATATTATTTTGTGCAAAGCACTGAGTAGACTCTCTAGGAGAGTTCTAAGAATAGGAATGTAATCTCCATATATCTGTTTCTTAAACTATCATAACTGTGCAGTGCTTGAAATGGACATTTGAACATTTATCTGTCATTTCCTTACTGATATTTGCTTTTGTCTATTGTAGGATTTTGTTGAAGTAGAGAATTTGTGATGTGTTCCTGACACACTTCATCTCATGAGATCCCCCATAATTTTATTGTCTCTTTTTAATTAATTGCTATTTCATCCATGTGCATTGTGTGGTGTTTGATGTGACTGTGTGCACATGTGCCATGAACACCTACCTGGAGGCCAGAGGAAGACTTTTGCTGCCCTGTTCTATCACTGTCCACTTTAATTCCCTGACACAGGATTTTTCGCTGTGATTCAAACTCTTGTATTTTGTTTTGTTTTATTCTGAAGGCTTACTGTCCAAAAGGTCAGACTTTCATTTCAATTGACTTTTATTTCTATTTTATTATATGTCTGTTAAAATTGATATTCTTTTTGATTGATGTTTGAATATGTTTGACTACACTGTGAAGATGTCCCCAAATAGAACATTTAAGTTTTTATTTAATAGAACTTCTAAGTTTTCTTATGATCTCTTTCTCTCTCATATATTACCATAAAATATTTTAAGGAAGTACACCTTCAATTTAACAGGATCAAAACAATAAGTTAATGTCCCTAAGACCCACTTTTTTCCTCCAGGATACTGTGCTTCTAAGACATAGCAATCTGTTTGAAACTCTTTTCTGCGCATAATCTTCCTTACAAGACATGTTTACATGTTTGTATGGAAAAGTGATTCTTAGTTACAATGCAGCCTCTAGAAGCTGAGGACATTTGGTCATATATAGGACTTTAAAAAGATAATTTATTCTATGTGTAGGTTTGTATGCCTATGTGTATGTATGTATATGAACCTTATACATACAGAATCCTGCAGCACTGAGAAGAAGTGGGGCCCACTGGAACTAGAGTTGTAAGGCACCATATAAATGTTGTGGACTGAACTCAGGTCTTGTGTAATAACAGTAAGTGCATTTAAACATGGAGCAATTTGTGTAAGACTTGTGTTGTTTTTATCAGTATTTCAGAAAATCAAGAAGAACCTGTGAAAATCCATAATAGGAAACACACGCTTGGGGCTTTCATCAGCCCTTATTTCTGTAACTAAGGCCTCAAATGATTGACTGAGTAAGGGAAAATTACAATTTGCTATTAATGTCAGAGATTTCAATGCATGGACCCTTGATGTCATTGGATCTGGGCATAATATCATGCCAGACATAATGTATTGGGGCACAAAGCTCAGCTCCTCCAAGAGGAAGAAGAGAAAAGCAGAAAGAGATGGAGTGAACCAAGATAGGGATAGGATATTATGTTCCATGGTACAATTCCAAACACATTGTTCCTTTACTAAGCCCCACCTCTTGTAGCTTGGATTCCTTCATTAACTCCATTGTTATGAATCAATCAATGGATTAATCCATTGATGAAGTCAATTCCCCCTGGTCCCTTAACTTCCCCAAAGCTTCTTCTCTAAACAAAGCAATACTGAGAATCAAGCCTTCAACACATGAGCCTTTTAGGAAAACTTCAGATGCCTATGGTAACAGACACACACCTTACAATGTTGTAGCAGGATGACAATGTGCTTGTATTTGAATTCTAATTTCTCTTGTTCTTTTTTAAAGCAATATTTGTATATCTACTATAAATTGTTATATGTATCAGTGTCATTCTGCCTGTGTGTATGTGTGCCATGTGTATACAGGCATTTATGGAGGCCAGGACAGATTTTCAGATCCCCTAGAACTAGACTTACAGATAATTGTGAGCCACTATATGAGTGGTAGGGACTGAGAGCATCCAGTGCTGTTTACCACTAAGTCATCCCTCCAGGTTCCTGATTCCATTCTTACTTTCTCTGTGAGAACTAATTATGTTCACATTTGTATAATGGAAATGTAGCAAGTGTTATGACTTAGAACTAAGGTAAAGATATCATTGGCAGATGATATGGTAGCAAATACATCCAGGGCCCATGTGTGCTTCTGTATTTGACTTCATCTTTTTATTCAATGCTAACATTTATGAAGTAGATTTTGTTTAATTTCTATTTAAAGGTAAGAAGTTGAAATTAAAAATATTCACAATTTTCCCAACATCTTACCACTTGTCTAGATTTAAATCTCTACCTGTAAGACTCTTAGTCTCTGTATTTACAAGGGCAGGTCCACACAAATGGAAGATTTGGGAACTGTTAGCTAATACTACTATAACTAGAAAAACTAAAGCACGTTTCTAGGATTCTTTCAATTTACAGCTATGTTGTTGCATTCCTTGTGAAGATATCTGTGTTCATTTCTGCCTGTGCACTCTAACATATTGCTTGGTCTTTGTAGATTTATTACATCACTTGTTGGTAATAAAATTGACTTTTTTTTTTCAGTTATTTCTTCTGTTACCAGGCTCCTGAAACAGACATGCTAATGGCTTTTTTCTGTTATACTCTAAATTAATCCCACCTCTGACTTGGTTACTCTGTTTATTGAGAAGGGCTACAATTCCTTATCCATCAACACTTCCATGCTTCCTTCTCATCTTTGAGTTACTCCATGAGTCAATGTCTTTAAGCTGGGACCCATGCATTTTGTCTTGACTATCCTCGGTTGTCCTCATCCTATGGCAGCTCTTTTTAGGAGTGTTTTTAAGCACTGGCAAATGACTCCCCATTGTGTGAGGCAACTGGCTCCATTTTACTATCTATTATTGTTTTTTTTGGTGTTTTTTTTTTAATGTTAAAATTGGTGCTTTTCTTACCCCTTGCTTTGAACAGTCCTGTTTCACTTGCTGATTTTGGCTCAACAGACTCATGCCCATCATGTCCAATGTCTTATTTATTCTTCCACCTTCCTGGTCATCTCTGATGATCTAGCCATGAATGTTGAAATTATTCTGGCAGAGGACCCTTGAAATCAGCCATAAGTGACAGCAGTAATTGAGAGTGCACTGAGAGGTGGATGCAGTTCTTACAAGGCATTTGAGGAATCATACTTCTATACTAAGATTGAGTAAGGGAAGAAGTTTAAGTGGCTTCTCTCTTTCCTTTCTCATCGCCATTATTCTTTTACCTTACATTAATTTCATCTCATGACGAAGAAGCTATGTGAAATTGTGTTTGATGCAGAACCTTAATGTTTCCATCAGAATATTACTTTTTCATTGTTTTGATTAGAGGCACTCAATAAATGATGTTGACAGACTATCAGGGTGATTTTTATAATGAATGAGATGGTGAAGTGGAGAAGATTCAGTAAAGGATTCTTAAAAAAAAAATACTTCTCTTGAATATAAAGAGCATAGTGTTGGCAGATGACCTTGTAGGAAAATTTCATATAAATGCACATTTGAGCTACATATTCTTTCCACATTGTTGAAAAGCTCTCTGTGACTGGGAAATTTCAATGTCTTTATTAATTCTTACTCCAAGTCCCTATGTCAGATGTCTTCTTCACCCTTGCTCTTTCACTTCAAGGAATGTGATGCTTAGCCGGGCAGTGGTGGCACACACCTTTAATCCCAGCTCTTGGGAGGCAGAGGCAGGTGGATTTCTGAATTCGAGGCCAGCCTGGTCTACAGAGTGAGTTCCAGAATAGCCAAAACAACACAGAGAAACCCTGTCTTGAAAAACCAAAAAAAAAAAAAAAAATGTGATGCTTAAATCAGTTATTAACAAATGTTTAAGCTCCAAATTTGCAGTCACCACTTTGTATTTTAAGTTAGTGATTCTCTTCCTAAAATAATAATGGTTTAGAAGTAGTCACTAGTGATTTGGAAATCCTTAGAAACTCACTATATGCAGCATGGATAAGCCTTGAGCCTGTTTTGTAGCTTGTTTTGTAGATGGTGTTTCAAATCACCATCATCCCACCTTAACCTTTCAAGCACTGGGATTTCAGACATGTACTCCCTACACAGTTGATGCAGAACTTCATCACATGTAGAAAGCTGGGTAGCATAGATTTCTAGAGAGAGGTGAAAAACTTCCAACTTATGGGTGCATTTTTCTCAAAGAGATTTTTTTAATGCTAAGTGTTGATAAGAAAATATTGTTTATCTGAGTGATAATGAGACATTCTAAGTACATTAATTTTAGGAGTTGTGGTTGTAAACTCAGATATAAACTAGTGTTTTTTGTGAATAGGAAATCTAGATTAAATCATCATTACATAATATACAACACTTGCCTACTGTTATCTTTAATTTCTGGAGGAAAACTTAACTATATAAGGTGGGATATCTTGAAAGGTAGACATGTTGACATAGAAGTGTTAATTCACTTATGCTACTGATAGCTCTGTGGGTGTGCTGAGGTCAGATGGTTCCTTTCTGTATGTCATTTTTATTGTTTCATTTTCATGTTGAAATAATATGGATCAAGCAATTGTTGATGTTTGCATGTGGTTTGGGGTGAATTTAATTTGTTAATACTAAAGATTTTGAAATCTTAAAGATTTAGGGTTTGCAATGCCTGAATTGTGGTGTTGTTTCCCCTTCTCCAAACAAAAATAATATAAAAATAACCAAAAAGAGATTCAATAATTTATAAATGAAGGCATAAAGAAAACAAATGAGGTAGGGTACAAGGTCCCAGTGTGCATTTTTAAAAGCAGAGAGTTTACCCTTTAGAACAATGGTTGGTTGTCAAAAATAATGTCTTGTTTTGCAAGTGGGGATAGCACTAGATCCCTCTGAAGTTCATAAAGCAGATAGAGAGAGTAAGGGTTCCCAGAGATATGAAAAGCACCAATCTTCTGGGAAGACATCATATGTTAGACCTGACTAGTGAAAAAAATATCTTCGGGAACCTTGCGGAGTTTCTGGTTACCATTGGTCTGGTATACATATACAACCTGAACAAAATAGAAATAAAAAATCATCATTGTTGCAATTTGTTATGAAACAGAAGATGTTGCTTTTCTCTCATTATCACAGATACTGCACCTGGTCACCAAGCCAAAGAAAATCTGTCTAAGGAATATATGAAGACTTGTGAAACAAGGATTGATTACAGGATAAGTGGAGAGAAGGAACACATTTAATAAATAGCAAGCAAATACAAACATCCATTAGTGAAATTTAATGTGAAATAAATTAATCCTGTGGACTCTAACTCAATCTTAGAATTTAATTAAACAATACCTTATTTTAAATAATGTTCAATACACAGGCTCAACCAGCAGAAATTTGAGAGAAATAGTACACCTAAGAAAATAGACTTGTAGAAAGGAGTTAAGTATACTATGGAAATAAAACAGGAAGGTAGATAGAAACCTTCTTAGTTACTTATCTTTTGCTCTGACTAAATACTCTAATATAACAACTTAGGGGAGGAAAGATATCTTCTCCCAGAAGTACAATGGTAAAGTGTCTTGGTGGAGGTGGCAGCTGTAACTTGAAGCAGCTGGTTATATCACATACACAATCAGAAATCAGAGAAATGCAAGCTAGGGCTCAGCTCATTTTCTCCATTTTATACAGTCTGGAATGCTCTGTTTGGGCAATAGTCCCATGCGTAGTTTAGATAAAACTTATAATCTTGAGCAGGAGTTTACTTAGCAAAATGAGGCAAAACAAACACTCCAAAAAGCAAAGAGATTGGACTGGGCTGCCCCAAGGCAGGGATCAGCTTAGTAGGTTCTGCATTGTGGATTTTAAAGACTTTATGAATATTTATGCCATGAGTATTAGAGCATTCAGACCCTTCTACTCTTACACAGAGAATGCTCCACATTCCATCAGGGATGCAGCAAGGAGAAGGATGGAGAACAAAGTCCAGATTCCTGATGCCTACCATCCAGGGTAACTTAAATTATAAGTATATATTAATCAGCCCCACGCTCTTATGCAGTGCCCCCATGAGTTCTAGCATGTATTTTAGGTTCCACCTGGAGAACTTTTATTAACGTAGAGCTTCCTCCTCTTTAGAGACCTTTGAGAATGACAACGTCATAAATGATGGCTTTTTTTTTAATTAGATATTTTCTTTATTTACATGTAAATTTTCCCTTTCCCAGGTTCCCCTCCAAAGACAAACAAACAAACAAACAAAAACAACAAGAACAAACCCCTTTTGCCTCCCGCCTCCCCAATGATGGCTTTCTTAAAAGCCATTCTTACAATTTAGTCTGTTGAAATAAAACACAGTAATCTAAGTCTGTGTAAAAGGGCAGCAACACTTTATACATTTTCCAGAAGGAATTTTATGCTAACAAAAATTAACTAGAGCCTGGCTAAGACAGCCATTGTGTTTTTGTCCCAGTCCTGAACTTCTTGCCTGATCAATATGACTATCTCCTGTCTAGCTATAATCCTTTGCGTTTCTCTTCTTTTGTGTTCCTAACCTGACTGCCTAATATTTTAAGTATAACATTCAATTTTAACTCCAGTATTTGTTTTTATAGTAACAGTAGCATCTGCTCACATTTCAGACCTACTTTCCTGTCTTTTCTCAGGCTCTTGGGACTTCTAACCTCCTCCCAGCTGTAAATAAACAGACTTTCATTCCTTTATAATTTCTTGAAAGAGTTATAATCTTTGTGAGATCTGTCATGTGGGCCTATGAAAACATACCCATAGAGGAGGCATAGGAAAATGGTGTCTTTAGATCTTTGCTTTTAGAGGCCAGATGAACATTCCATCCTATAGAGCTACATCATAAGGCTATTATGGAGACCTAGAGGCAAAGAGAGAGGCTGGGATTGGTATTGGTGGTTTTAGGCCCTAGCTATATATAGATGTGTAGGGAAATCTGTAATATGTAGAGCAAACAGTATACAAATAGCTACTCTGACTATCTGAACCGTGGTCCATATGGTTCATGGATGAAGAAGACAACCCCCAGCAATGCATTGGAAATCTATAGCAAGCCAGGCTCTTGGTGAGTTTCTACTTCAAAATCTTTCCCCATGCTGTTTCCTTTGTTCTATCTAAAAACTGGCTAGACACTGGGCAGCATATTTTCCCTGTAGCTGGAGTCACTTTCTAAAATGTCAAAACTGTGTCATCACACAGAGATGACTCAATAAAATATTTACAGCGTGACCTTGTTCTCAGCTTTCTTTCCCCTACAGTTTCTCCTATAATGGCATTCATTTCAACAGTTTAAGACATGAACTTAATTCCAGTCATTCCTGTGAGTTTTCAGTTTCTGAATCCAACTGCCCGTAGGCCTTTGCAATCTGACTTTTCATACTGTGTATAAGTCAGTTTCTCATTATCCTTCCAACTCCCTCTTCTCATTGATTCTTCCATTTTCAGATAAGTGAAGTTGATATACAATCCAGAGATCAAACCACAAACAACTATGTTCCTTGGATGCTTCTACTGCTTTTCCTTTCCTTTCTTACAATTCTTTGGTTATACCCAAAACCTTTCAACCCATCCTTAAAACTTGTTGTTTTCCCAACATAAACCTCAAATTCAGTCACTTGCCTTCTCCATTTTTAATGATGAGCCACCATCACTTTACTCTTTCTTGTTATAGTACTTGCTGCATGGTATAATTCCATGACTCACACTTCTATCCTCACTATAAATGGTTTGTTCTTCTTCAGGAGCAACTGGATGAATGGGTGAAATAAAGCACACATCTCTCTACCTCAAAGTCATTAATGCTGCTTTCCAGCTGATTGTGAAAGGAAGGATTAACGTTATAAGGGCCAAGTGCCCTGCCAACTGTATAAGTTGGTCTCTTCTCAGTTTTATCTAATCTCATTTTTCACTTTTCTTTCTCTCCTGACTCATGATACTCACAACTCAATGTTCTTTAACATTTTCTAGAACATCTTTTGATTTCAACAAATGGCCTTTAGTTAAAAATTTCTTTATAATCTCCAGTCACAAAAAAATAAATACATCGACTAAGTAAATCCCTCTCTCTTTTCTACATTTTAACAGTTTGTTATTCTTCCATAGCAATCAATCCCAACATGCAATTGTGTCTGTGGCCCTTGCTTTTATTGTTTCTTTTCCTGTTATGATGGTAAAATATACTGGAAAAATAAACTTAAGTGATAAAGGGTTTATTTCAGCTTCTTTTCCAGAGGGATCCAGCCCATTCCACAAAGGAAAACATTGAATCAGGCAGGAAGGTATGGTGGCAGAGGAAGAAGGCTGGCTGGTCACATTGCATCCATACTGAGAAAAGAGGAAGCTAAACAGGAAATGCCAGGCTACAAAACCTCAAGGCCCACTCACAACAACTTACTTCTTCCAACAAGACTTCTCATAAAGTTTCCTCTGCCTTCTAATCAGCGTCACCTGCTGGGGAGAATATGTGTAAACATGTGAGCCTGTGTGAGACATTTGATATTCACACTACAACATCTTCAAACAAACTTCAAGGTTTCAGGAAGAGAGAAATAATGTGAATGATTTCCTCCCTACTATGTGTGTAGCTCCCCCAAAACAGTAATGTTACAAGCATTCTCAAATGCATCTATAGAAAGAGTCTAATGATTAATTAATAAGCGGATGATTTAAGTTCACTTCAGTATGAATCTTTTATTTTAAAAAATAAAAATCATTAACAGAACAAGACAGAGAAAAATGGAATGACAGAAATACCCAAGCCCCCAATAGAGAACAATATAAAAGAGACAGAGAGACAGATATATGCATGCATGCTGCTCTGCTACCCTGTGGTTGTGACCACAATGGTCACGTCCTTAGTTCCTCCCTTGGTCCCTGCTACAATGCCTAATGTAATTGTTACACATGGTATTTCTCCTTCTGGCAAAAATCTTAAGAAAAAGGGCTTTGCCTAAGTCTCACCTTATCCTAGTTCTTTACAAGGATTACTTCAGTTTTACCTATCATATCCAGGTAGGCTAATCTCTTTATCACTCCACAGCAACTTGAAGGGCAGGTCATCCAACCTACTCAAAAGTAATGTAATTGTAGGGCAGAGTTTGATAAACTACCATCTCTGGACCAATCCTGCCATCATTAACTCTAGAAGTGTTTCAGGAAAATAGCAGCCCCCATTCATTTATATAGTTTGTGATGGCTCCTTTTTTTCTAACAGTGATACTCAGGAGATGATACTGAGACTGGATGAACCACACAGCTGAAAATATTTACCATCTCTCACTTACAAGGCTAGTTTACTAACCTTTGTATGAGGGCATAATCTCTACTCCTAAAACTTCTAATTATATGTTAATAATTAATTAGAATTAGATTTTTGATACCTTCTAGCATCAGCCAGTTCAGACACTATTATGTAGCAAGTATTTAATCAATAAATACAGCCTCCTATGACCTTTCCATCTCAAGTAATCAACCGTTGTTCTTGAATCACAAGGTTTTAATCCACATATCCCTTTACTTCCCCTGGTACAATATTTTGCCTGGTATCTCCCATAGCAATGAGCATCTATACTTTGTGTGTGAATCATGAATGTGCATGGCAAATCTGTCCCACTAGTGTGTCATTGTGTAAGGAAAATTGTATTTTCAACATGACAGACACCATGTTAGTTGTAAGCAACACGATCTTAAGTGGAGTCTCTTTGTTGCCTCATCTCGCAAATACTTCACTGACTCTAAATTGGTTTTCTGTGTCAATGAGAAGGTGCTTGAGAAGGTGAGCATTGGGGAGAAAAAAGAAATTCATCTGTATAATCTACCTGAGACCCCCCAAAGTTATACACATCTCATTTTTCTCTTGCTGCATGTCTCAGTAACATGAAGATAACGTACTCCACTTTTAGACTCAGATTTTAATTCCAACTGTGGCATTCACCAAGTATCTGAACACGATACAACAGGTTATCTTTAATTCTGTTATTTCTCAGGTCTGTGTGATAACAGCCACACTGGCAGCACCTTTGGATGGAACCTTCACAGACCCTTATTCACAGTTAGTGGTCAGTAAAGCCTCAGAGTTTCACAAAAGCAACATTGTTGCTCAAATGCTCTGTCTTTTATCATCTTTGTCATCGTGCTTCTTCTTCTTTCTTTCCACAATTTTTGAGGCCAGAACTCCATGTCTTTATTCCTATTTCCCCCATCTTCATATATAAACTTTCTAAAGTTCAGCTGTAATTTATTCACTTCGTACTCATTTTTCATCCATCTCTGCTGACCAAACTACTATTTTCTTCTTCTTGCACTGATATCAAAAGATACCTACAATTCTTCTATTCTTGTACTAATAATAACAACTGGAAATTTAGAACACCTTGGACTATAGACTGTCTTCAGTATTGTCAACGAACAAATATTTTCCTGTCTCAGAACCTATGAATTCTGCACTGTGCATTATTGATCATTGACATAATCTCAACCCCAGTGTACTTTTTTTTATTATGTAGTAACATTTACCAAATTATAATAACTCTAGACACTTCTATCTTCTCCTGCTATGCTCCCCTTCTCTGGGTATAAATGGCCACCTGATAATCTGACCTGTGAATTGAAATTTCTAAGGAGGCTGTTAAGATAACAATGATTTGAAAAATGAGCCAAGGTTCTTATGTGACTTTTATTGTAGAAGATAAGTCCCTGCCATAATGTTGCTTTTATCAAATCTTGTAAGGAGAAAAAAATAAATACATTTAGTTGCTTTACTCTCAGCATCTTAATTTCTAAGGTGCATTGGGAATTCTCTGTGAGAGTTAGTGCACAGTGAGGTATAATAAAAACAATACTGGTTGTATGTTTTACTTTATAAAAAAACTATTTTTCAGCAATTTTACAATATGTTCTCTGCAATCATATGTGTATACACACACATACAATTTACAATTAATATAATTCAGGTATATGATGCAAATAGATAAAGCTGGGTTTCAATTTTAATTGGAATTAATAAACATTTTTAATAAAATCAGTATTTTCCTAGAACTCATTAATGTTTTTATAATATTATTATTTTGGTTTAGATTGAGAAAAGATAGCTGGATAGGTGGCTCAATCTATGAAGTGTTTGCAATGCAAAAGCAAAGGCCTAAGTTTAACAGCCAGAACCCATGTAAGTAGGCCTGTGGTGCAATGGCACATGGTTGCAAGGCCCAGATAAAATAGGAATTAGATGGGTACCTTGAAATGGTCTAAGTAGACTTAAGGAGAGTAATGAATCTTTCATTTAGCATGTAAGATAATGAATGTTTTCTTTGTGAAACATCCTATCTAAAGTCATAGGTTTTACTCATATTTGATGTAGGAAGGCTGCTCAGAGTCACAGTGAGAGTCAGGAAGGGATTGTTTCTTAGAACATCAAAGTTTATGTTCTTTCTGTTGACTTTCACTTTGGCATATTGTATGACTCATTATTTGTCCTTTCTTTTCGATTTCTTTTCTTCCTTTCTCAAGTTATTTCTCCTTGTAATTTTAAAGGCATATTTTCTTATGTACACTCTTACAGAAAATATATTATTTTATGCATGCATTTTTGATGACTTGATGCAGGCATTATGGGGCTTGTAGCAAAGCAACTGGGTTTGGGGGCCTATTTGCAAGTCGAATAAAAAAATGTTTTCTGAAAAATGAATTCATTCCTTATTTGAGAAAAACTAGAAAGACAGCAAATCTGCCTACCTCAACTCCATCCAATTAAACAACTTAGAGAAGGTGCAATTCCTACAGCAAAGAAAAAAGAAGCCACAGAATGTGATTAGTTAGCTAGGATATGAGTGGAGATCCCAGAGATGGTGCAATCTGACTTGAGAAGCTCCATTTTATGAATGAGTGGTTGGGAGGTGGCATATTCTACTCCCATCAAAGATGATTGCCTGTAGGACACCGAAATGAAGAAATAACACAAAGAGTAGGATGAAGAACCAAGGCTGAAATTTCTTCCATTTATCCAATCTTAAAGAAGCAATTGTTCATTCCTTCCTGCTTTTGTAACTTTACATTGGGTTTTCAGATCCCTCTGTGGCATGTGAATTTTTCATTATTTTCCTTGACTTGTTTCCACCACAATTTAATCCCCTACATTCCAGTTTTCTAAGTCTGGCAATGGTGGCATGCCCCATCACCACGCTAGAAGCCTGACACATAGCATCATTTAATTATTTAGTTTTAAAAGAAAATCTCTGTTATGAGAGAGAGAAAAAGATAACTATAAAAAGAATTTTAAAATAAATATGTGCAAGAGATTGTTTTTATAGTATTTATGATTTTAATTGATTTCTTTTCCTCTAAGTTATAAATGTTTAAGTTGAGATTTTTTTTTTTGAAATGGGAACTGATAAGATTGATAAAGTTCTCTGAATATTTTCCTAATTACATTAGGGGAAAAAGATCTGCAGTCACTCTCTTCACTGTCAATGCAGGTTTCATTTCAGGAAATGATCAAGTGGAGGAAGATGATCACAAGAAGGAAGCACTTACCTGATTATGTAGTTCATTTGAGAATAAATACACAATTTATTGGAAAGTTCAGTATGCTTAGATTTTAGTCCAAGGGAACAGCACTGGATCTGCCTTTATTAATGTCAGCATGAGTGGATTTAGTGGAGCCTCCCGTCAGATAGTGTAGATAATATTTCAGTCTCTCCTTCTAACTTACAATTTTGTAGAGATCATCTGACTTTAATGACATTATGGTGAAGGCAGGTATATTCATCCAAGTCGATGAAGAAAACCTGAACATTTAAGAAGCCCTGTCTTGTGTTTTACTGTACATCCTCTAAATGCTTTGGATGGAAACCTCAAGAGAAAAAACCAGCATCTGAATTCTAATGTTTTCAGTCCTTGAGATTTGGGTGGAAATGAAAGGCCTGATAAACTTTGAGCCAGAATATCTTGTATCTTTGATAGATATCACATTAATTGTCTATAAAATACTGGGGCAGAAGGCTGGAGAAATGGCTCAGCGGTTAAGAGCAGTGACTCTTCTTCCTGAGGTCCTGAGTTCAGTTCCCAGTAACCACATGGTGGCTCACAACTGTCTGTAAAGAGATCCAATGGCCTCTTCTTGTGTGTCTAAAGACAGCGATAGTGTACTTATATGCATAAAATAAATAAAATCTTAAAAAAATACTGGGGCAGAAACGTGTGATGATTTAACAATTGTATGTGAATTGCAGAAGTAACCCAAGTTATAAAAATGTATAAAAATAATTGTGTAAAAGATAACTTCTTTATCATAATGGAAATGGGAGCAGGAGCTCTGAAACAGCCTTTGCTAAAAGGTATCCTGCCTTGGTCCCAAACCTTAGGTAAGAACAGGAAGATATCTTCATGTCCCTGCTTTCATTTTGCCTGTCTTATGATCTTTGTGTCAATTCCTGCCTCACTCAGCATTGGCATAATGATTACTCAAGGATATATGTCTAAAAAGAAGTGGATGCTTAACCTATTTCAATTCACTGCTATGCTTGGGACACTAAACTAAGCCATTGCCTACATTTTCTAGTGGCTTAAATTTCAAGAGCAAGGATCATAGAGAGGGTAGACCCACCTGTACGCAAGATGACAAAATTACCTATGAGTCAATGACAATGATTAAAGGTGAGCCACTTTGAGACCATATTGTAGGATAAGTACAGACATAATATAGGACATATTAACCAAGACTGCTTAATTATGCATGCTCCTCCGCACTGATCAAATTCTTTTTCTATTTTAACCTAAGTGCTTGTTGCTACCCTGAAGTTGGACTTGGGTCACTGGACCCCTTTATTAGTTCCTGGCCCCAATTTGTTGATGCCATCTCTCTCTGCTCTGTCACATTACTTATCTCTGTTACTGGTATGTTAGGAAAAGTGACCTTATCCAGCCTAGGACAACATCTACAAGAAAAAACAGTGTAGAGTAGAACATGGTATGCAAAAGTCCAAGTCCCAGTTCTGTCGTTTCTGTTTTAGAACTCAATTGCTGCACATTTGAACTTTTTGATCCATACTTGATCACTTTCATCTCCTACATTAACCAAGAGAACTAAGTCTTTTTTTTTCTCTTGTTTCTTCCATGTGTCTTCCCAGATTCTTACTCTGAGGATGACTAAGCTAAACTGCAGCCTCAAGAGAGATATTTGGTTTGTTTTTGGGTGTTTACCACCTAGTATACTTTATTAAGTTTTAACTGAAATACTTTACAGCATTTCTCTTTTTCCTTTCTCCTTCCAATTCCTCCCCATGGACAACCCTTTACTCCCACTCAAAATCATTACATTTTTCTATATGTGACCCTGTAAAAGTAAAATAATTTGCTCTTGGCCCTGTAATTTTTGTTCCTTTGAGGTTATTTCTAATCATATCAGTATCAAACTAACTGATAACTAATGAAAATTAAATATCACTAGTGACCTTGAAGAATGGATTATTTTATGGGAAGGATTATTTTTGGAAGGCTATCATAGAGTGTTTGCAACATAGCACATTTATGAGTTATCATCAACAGAAGAGTAGAGTATTTGTACAGAATCCATTTTGGAGTTATGCTGGAGAAATTTTGATAGAAAGTGAATGTGGAAGGAGACTGAAAGAGAACCATGAGCAGGAGGGAGAATGAGTTACGTTGCAGAAGTTGAACATTTGCACTTCTTTGCCTGGGAACATATTTGTCACCAACTTGACTGTCTTTGTGATATATCTCTAAAAATAATAGAAAATAGAAAATTAGAAAATGGAGAAAATCTAATGAAAGAAATAACCAAAAATTTCATAATTTTTATTGCATAAGTTTTCTAGCCCAATAAAACATCCCCTAGTCATATCACTTTGAAAATGTATAATATCCATGCTAAAATAAATCTTAAAGAAATTTCCAGAAAGAAAAATATGATGTTAATGGTCAGCATTCAAAATTACTTGCAATTTCAACAATGAGAAATGAGAAGCAATTATAGCACTGTATTCAAATTCTGAAGAAATAACAATCTCAGAATGAACTGATGCTATTATGGGAACATTAAAAAGATGATGCAGGAGCCTCATGGATCTTCTCATTGTTTTATTTAAAGAAAATTCATATCTGTGCTTCGAGCTTCTATGCTAAAAAAATTTAACTAAGAAAGCTGCTCTCAGCTTAGATCTCATCTAATTGTAAATAAAATTTTGTATTTCTCTTATTTTGTGTACATTCAAAGACAAATTGCCACTAGAGTTTTAGTAATAGATTTAAGGACACTGTCTCATAGGAAAACTTTCTGTCACTAATACAGGTCTGCTAGAGGACATAAGTTAGGCTGGTAATTTACTAAAATATTAAATAGGATGCCGTTTTTTTCTTGATTGGTTGAATGGTATTAATAGATGAGAAAGAAGGTGTTTAAAGTAGCTTACCTAATAAGATCAGATGAAGAAACTTTAGAATCCCACAATCTTTTTTTAACTACTACAGGTTTTTTACCTAAAAGCCCAAAATGACTCCATTGTGATTTTTTTTTATTTTGTTCTGTAATATTTTCTCAAGGCTTGAGCCTTGATAATAGCATCTATGCTATTAAACTGGTAGGGAACCTAATTATAGCTTTTTATCTCAAGCCCAAATCATCTCAAAGCTACTTAAGAAGATTATTACCTTAATCTACCTGCTACACTCCTCAGTGCACTTATGATGCATGCTATAGTATTAACTGTGGAGATTGTGGGGGAGATCTCAAGTTAGAAAGACTAGGGAAGTAGTTAAGAAAAGCATCTTATTGTACAACTGGAAAGCCAGATTCTGGTACTGTCATCGGGCAAATCAGATCATTTAATCTCTTTAGAATTCTGTTGCTACGTAGGAAAAATAGAACTATGGAATAAATAGTGATTGATATGTATATTTGTCTCATTTGTTTTGAATTGTATTAATTTATTAATATAGGTAGTGACTGAAAGTACTTATAAAGCGTGTTGGAAAGGATAGACACAGTGAAGCCCATATCCATATGAGCTTCAGCTTTGGATCTGAGCTCAAGAGCTGTATGACCTGAGCCCAGTTTATTCTGTTCTTTTGGGATTCAGTTTCTATAATGGTGAGAAAGGAACTGGTACCTAACTTGCTCACAGTATTTCTTTGTTGGATGGCTTATTTGTTTGTTTGTTTCTGGGATAACCCTGGCTTCACTTATTATGTAGCCCAGGCTTAGAATTTATGATCCCCTGGTGTCAATCTCTCAGTGCCTGTGGCTACAGGGGTATCCCATGGGACAGGACTTCAAATTTTTAATGGCTATTAATAAATGTTAAATAGCTGTTACGATAATAAAATTATCTTCAGATAACAATTGTCATTTTTATAATACTTTGGAATTTAGGAGCAAGAATGTGAGTTAAGCCAGAACAAGACTCCTACTTTTAGGAGTAAACAAGGGAAATCCAAATGACAGTGACAAATCATCACTATAATTCCCTTTTAAAAAGTTTGGACTTTGAGATTCCTTTCCAAGTCAAATTTCCATTGCTTGCACTCCCATGTGGGAGGGCCCTTATCTGTTTTAAAGAACCTCTTCATGCCAGTGATCAGTTAGCCTTACTTTCCCCATCCTCCTGCAGTTTTAATACATTTTAATACATCCTCAAAATATTGTGATGCATTCAGGTCGTTATTCCTGAGAAAAGTATGACAAGGATGAGACCTAAAGGCCAGAACCTGTGATGTGGAATTCACAAGGCAGATGGACTTACATCCCTTCAATTTTTACACATAGCCCTGGCTCGCTAGGTATCATCTGCAGCTGTAATTTGAAATGCAGTTTCTGTGCTAATTGGTTTATTTCAAAAGGAGAGGACTTTTCCCTTCGTTTATCTTCCTTCTCTGAAGACACTAGTATTTGACTCTTTTTGCGCTAGGCTATGTGGCTCTCTCATACTGTGAATTTTGTACCATGTTCCATGTTTTATGCCTCAGTAATCATTCTCATTTTGACGTGCATGTCTTGGGGCTGCTTTTGAATTCATTTCCTCCAGGAAGCACTCTGTGATGAATAATTTAGCTAGATAACTCTTCACTAAAGAGAAAACACAAGGGAGAAAAAAATTCAAACAAAGTTTTATTTTGTTGTTGTTGGTTTTTTTTTTTTTTCTGTCTTCATATTGATAACTAGGGACCCTATTCTTTTGTCAAGCTAGACAACTATTACTTATTTCCCTTGTTACCCAGGAATCTGGAGCATGCTAATGCTTTGACAAGTGAACGTAATTCTCAAGAGAACAAGAGAGGGTTAAATGTCATTGAGAGGTCAAGCAAATTTACATGAGAAAAGGTAGAATAGTGTTTTAGCTGGAGTCATTTAATAACATGCTTTTGCTTTGCTGTACAGGAACAAGAATTGTTTGTTAGGACTCAGATTCTATACCAAGGACTTACTTCCTGACATTACCTTGTTAGAATAAAAGATTTCTACACACTAGTTTAAAAAAAAAAAAAGACTCTAACATTTAGAGAACTGAAGGCGGCCAAGTGACACCAGGAGCTCCAAGCTTCCAGAAAAATACCAGAAACCAAATATATCATTTCATAGCAGATATTTTATGTGTAGTCCAAGCTTGTAGAGGAGTTCCAAGAAACTCACACCAGTTAGACTCCATTCACATGTATCCAGATAATTCTTCAAACAACTGAAGTATGTTTCCCTATCTACTGCTATATTTTGGTGACTTTCTCCTTGACAAAGATACTTCACTTTGAAAAACTTTGACAACATAGAAATCAATATCAGTAGCAATAATAGCTGTATTGATAAAGTCAATGTTTTGACTTTGACAATGTAGCCATTTACTTAGCTCCAACAGCATTCCCCACACTCTTTCAGGTTTCATGACTTAACAGAGTCTATCTGACAGATAAGATTATTTATATCCTTTTTTTAAATATACATTTTATCCTTTGTACTCTGTTCTCCTATTCCTGCACTGAAAACTGTTGATCTAAGAGACACCAGAAACCCCTTGAAAGCAGTTCACCCAGTTGTTTCAGAATTATGTTCTGTCCTCACATCTCTGTAGCATCATACTACCTTAACTGGCTCCCTTTTCTGACACTCTCATTTGCTTGACGTAAAGGTGGTATCATCACTGCTACCCTATTGAGACACTTGGCTTGGACTCTTCTGTCTTCTTTTTCTGCTCTCTGGTTTTGAGTATAAATACTCTCCTTTTCATATATTTGATATTTTAAAGATTTATTTTAATTTGTGTATAAGTGTTTACCTACATGTAATTGTGTGCACCACATATATATTACTACAGAAATCAGAAGAAGGCATCAGATCCATTGGAACTGTAGTTAAAGACATTATTGAGTCAACATTTGGGGCCTGGGCATCAAATCTTGTCCTCTGAAAGAGCAGCCAGATGTTATAATGGCTGATCCATTGCTTCAGTTTCATATTTAATTTTATATTTTTTAATATTTATTACATTTATATGAGTACACTGTAGCTGTCTTCAGGCACAACAGAAGAGAGAATTCAATCCCATTACAGATGGCTGTGAGCCACCATGTGGTTGATGGGAATTGAACTCAGGACCTCTGGAAGAGCAGTCAGTGCTCTTAACCACTGAGCTATCTCTCTAGCCCCCATATTCAATTTTATGTTATAATTTTCTCTTCAGGGATATATTGATGTTGGTGGTCTGTTAGGTATACACAGAGGTCAGGGAGAAAATCATCCAGCTTTCCATGCTCAAGCCTATTTTATCCTCCTGAGTGGCTGTGTATAGAACAAGGCAGCTTTAATTTTATCATTGATAATGTTAGGATAACAGTAGTATCTACTTTCTAGAATGAATTAAAGGGAAATACTAAGACCATTTAAGACAACTTATAGCCTCTGGTAGGAACCATATAATACCTACAATTAATGTTATTTTAAATATTAGTACTTAATGTAAGTATTTTAAATGTCTTCCCTGTTGTTAGATCCCTTAACTCCATGATGATGTGTACATTACACAAAAATTATTCTTCAAATGCTGGTTTTATGGTATTCAGTTGTTTTGTACTTCTGCTTATGTTTCCACATATCCAACACACTGCCAGCCTAGTGTTCAAGGCCGTCCATCAGTCCTGGTTCACTTTTTCCCAGACTTATCTATAATTCTTTCTCACTAATGTGCAGTCCCGATGTCTCCCACCCCTACTATGCCTTCTCTATTTTCCAGATTCATCCTTTTCTTCTATCTCCATTAAAAATCCTACCTGCCATTCACAAGACCCAGAACAAAGTCTACCAGCCCCTCGATGCCATCTGTAATCCTCTGTGATCAAGTTCAAGTCTATTCTCTCTGAAGCTATTAAGCAAAGGCCTTTACTTTTAGCCCTCTTTGGGCCCTATATCTGTCTAGCTGGCATTTTAGTTATTCATGTACATGTTGTTATCTTTCCTCCTAGATTATAAGATCCTCTGGGAAGAGCATTTGCCTTTGTATAGCTTTGCAGCTTTCAGCACAGGATATTATATGCAGTAGGGTGATGTTCAATGAAGGGCCATTGAATTCATGTTGATTTCAATGTCAGAATAGAGCCTGGTGTTCACCTGCTTTCTTGCCATGCTAGCTGAGCAGTCCAAGGACTTTAGTGGGCTCTAAGGGTTGGAGCGGGATCTGTTCTTTATAATCTTTCAGTTTTATAGGTTGTGAATAAAACAGAAAGGAGCAAGGCATGACTTATAGCAGCAAATATCTTCTGATATTGATTGAATTAAAAAGAAAATAAGCAATAGACATTTGCTGAATGAGAAATAAACAATAGTGACCACATCCTATCTTTTTTGTGTAACAAACGTTTTGGGGAAAAAAGGTTGTGAATTGAAATTTTTCAGGAAGAAAAAAACAAACCCACACCCTTTTCTGAGTATTGTGGAAAACAGTTTAAGTCTATGCTTATGTCTTCTCTGCACACTGAGCATGGCTACCAGAAGCTTGGCTTTTGTGACCTGGGAAGATAGCTCACTTGGTAAATTTCTTGCCAAACATGAGGCCAGAGTTTGTATTTCCCAGACCCTATACCATTTGCCAGGTTCCTATATCAGAACTAGGAATATCAGCAAGTGTTTTTAATCCCAACATCACGCAGGCAGAAACAGATGGATCTTGGAAACTCATTGAGCAAGTAATCCAGCTGAACCAATGATCTTCTGATTAAGAAAAGCAGCTGTTTCAAAACTAAAGGTGGAGAATGATCAAAGAAAGACACCTGATGTCAATATTTGCCCTGATCATATACAACTGCATATTCTTGTGCATACACTCCTACTAACAAGTACATACACTACATTACACACACATACACACACACACACACACACACAATGAGAGAGAGAGAGAGAGAGAGAGAGAGAGAGAGAGAGAGAGATATGCATGCATGTATGCACATACCCACTCTAACAGGTACAGATACCTCTTCCACACACAAAATTATCCTGACTTTTCAAATGCATTCTTTTATCTCATAAAATATAAATGTAACTTTTGAGTGAATTTTACTAATTACAAGATTATTACCAAGTTACTATTCATTTCATTCATTCTTGTAAGTGTGATAATTATCGGATCCATGCAGTTTGTATGGTAAGAATACTTCAGGAATGGACAAAGCTGAACAAGCCCTGTTTGAATGACAACTCCATTGGGACAGAAGTGCAGGAATATCTTATGACCTGCAGAATGAGACCCCCTCATAGGCCCTGCACTATGTTATTGCCCTCTGACTACATCGGATACCACACAGTGATAGAAGTAAATCCATATCCATAGAGTGAGTTCACTTATCAGTTTTGGCCTTATAGTACCTTATGAAGATATTTCTGGAAATGGAAAATCAGAAGTTGAAAGTATTTCTAATAGAAAACATGGTAACTAAATATGTCATATAATAATTATGGATCAATATTAAGTTTTTAAATTCTTAATTTTTGTCTATGATTTGTTCTGCTGTAATATTTTGGGCTGGCCATAGAAATGAAGCAAGAAGATTATTATTGCCAACGTGCCTATACAACAATTTCCTTGGTCACTGCATCCAGAAAGCTCCATCTGTTCACATAGGCTGAATCTGATGCTATACAATTGTACTTTTTAGAGTCTCTGACACTGTGTACATCCTATAGAGCCAAATGTCTACACCCTGGTGGTTGAAAGCAGATATATCTCTTTCCTCCTTGTTTGGAGTTAGGACCTCCAAGGGTGTGGTCTGATATCCACAGTTACTGGAGAGTAATGAAAGGGGAAAATCCAAAACAGGGTTTTACTCACTCTGAGTCTGACACTGTGTCAGAAACCTCAACCAGACTGCCAGTATATGTACATGGCTCTAAATCATGCCTGTTTGACTTACAGCAGCTTAGTGCACAGATCTGAAAGAAAAACAGATGAATTAGTTGGTATTATTCATCAACTGAACAATTTTACACACTGCCTTATCATGGATTAACATTATGGACTCATTTGGTTTCTCTTTGTTTGTGTGACAATCACACAATAGAGGGTCATCCCAGTAAGTTTTGATTTTCAACTTGACACACAAGTGTTGACTTAATATAGGGAACCTCAACTGAAGAACTCTCTCAACTAGACTGGCTTATAGACAAGTCTGGGTAGCTAACTGGTCATGATTGATAATTAGTATGAGAGGGCCCAGCCCACTGAGAAGTGCCATCCATAGGTGGTCCTACACTACGTAGAAAAGCTAGTTGAGCATAAGTCAGTGAGCAAGCTGCTTTCCTCATGTGTTCTTCAAATGTCTATTTAAGTTCCCACTGTGACTTCCCTTAGAGATGGACTGTGATTTGGAAGTGAAATCCAAATAAGTCATTTTCTCCCTAGGTTGCTTGTGGTCACAGTGTTCTCTCACAAAAAAAGAAAAACAAACTAGATCAGGGTACCTCAAATTTTAAATCCCAGAATTTACTAGTTGTCGAAATGGAAAGATAGTTTTAGTCTTTAGGACTTATTTGCTTGGCAAACATGAGAAACTGAGTTTAATTTGTAGACCCATACATAAAACAAAAACAAAGTGCAAAATAAGCAAACAACAATGAAAAATCTTGAATGGATCTGAAGCCCAGATGTGAGACAAGCAAAGCTTTAGGGTCTCACTGACAACCCAGCCTAGTCAAACTGTGATGCAACCAATAAGAGCCCGTGTCACAAAACATAAAGGTAACGTAATGTTCTGAAGAATGATACCTACAACATCTGGGATTGTCCTCTGACCTGTATACACAGGTATACACCATGAACATAACAGACACATACCAAAAATGAACTTACTAGATGACCTTGGTAAAAGGATTCTCTCCAGTTGGCTGTCCTCTCCACTTAAATATAGCTTACTTGCAGCCTTTACACATCCCACTGCAGCCGACACCTGCAGGTGTCTGGATTTGATCCACTAGTTGGAGCTGCTATTTCTTATCCTCCTCCTTTTTTACCTCTGCCCAAGGAATGAGGCCAACCCCAAGCCAAGTTTCTCTTCTCCTTCTTCCTTTGGCCTCTGCTCCAGTGCAAAGAAGCAGGACCTGGCTTCCTAAAGCAGCTGCTTTCCTCCCAAGCAGCTATCTATGAAGCAGCCAGTTCTATATGCATGAGGAAGCTTTCGCTCGGATCTAGCCCATACAGGAAGGCAGGATAAGGATTTTCTCACAGTTCTGCTGGGATCTGATGATGAGTCCTGGGCTAGCTCCTTGCTCTTGATTATTTGCTCATGGCTCACTATCTGCCATGGTCAGAGAAGGAAAGAGGTGGCAGGTCCTGGTAGGGTTCCTGACCACTGGGCAGAGGAGAGTTTGATTGTTTCCTAAGTAGAAACTGATCAGTATGGGATTTAGAGATTCCCAAAGGTAGCTTTGCTTAAATCAACTACTGTGCTAGGTACAAATTTTCATGTAAAAACAAAACAAAACAAAAACCACAAAACACCATGTGGTCATCAGGGTTAATGAAGCAGATGAGGACAGCCCAACACTAAATAAAAGCCAATTAACTCCAATCACTGTGACCCTGGATGCTTTCTGGAAATGCAGCTTCCATGTGCAGTTTCCCAGCCTAACTTTCCTTTGCAGAAACAAAGTCATGGCCCCAACATGACCCCTGAGCAAAATGACCCTGGGTGGAAAGAAGGGTTCTCTTTTTTCAAAAGACCCTTCTCCGATTTGAAAGGCCCCATAAACCTGTAGACATGGTGCCACTCTCCATGGTGCTGTGAGTCACCCACCCATTAATGGTCCACACTCAGAATCTCAGATCTTAAGCCCCTTCTTCCCATCATAGGAAAAATATCTACAAGGAAGAACACTGAAACCTTGGCAAAAAGTTATGCCATATGATGCCAACACAAACATGACCACTATTTCTTTTACATTGTACATCTTTTAACAATACAACTATCTTTTGTCTATAGAAACACTAAGCTAGAACACATTGGTTGCATTAATCCTTATAAATAGTCTCCATGGGGAGCAGGGGTGGGGTGTGTTACAAACTCCTTTTGCATTATGTTTCATCCTTTGCCCATTTGTTGGTACATTACACAGTGGATTTTACAGTTCCATACATGCATATAAAGTTCTGTGTTTATACTCACCCTACCTTGACTTTTCTGTTCCCTTTTTTGCCCCACACTGTCTCCCTCTGCTTTCATGTCACTTTGTTATTGTTGTTGTATATCTAGTTTCTTATTACAATACCACACATGACATAGTTGGCTTTCTGGCTAATTTTGCTTAATATGTTGATATTCATTAATTTTCCTGATGATCACATAGTATTGTTCTTTATGACTAAATAATATTAAATTGTGTACAACACAAATCTCCTTATGCATTCACTTATTTAGGATTATTTAGAGATATCCCATACATTTTGGTTGTGAATGCTACTGTGGTAAATATAGCTGTGCAGGTATTTATTTGTTTGTATAGCGATTTTTATTCCTCTTAGTATATATCTAGTAATCCATTAACTTGATCTATTAATGAGGAAACAGAGATATTGGAATACTGAAGAGTTTTCATGTAAACTTTGATGTGATTTTCTTCACAACTTCATGAAAATTTTCAGTTCCATACTTCAAATGTATACTTTGAAATTCAGAAAGTGTACATGATTTGGTTAGATGCTACTGCTCAAGAGATACAAAGGAGGGCTTGAATTTATATCCTTCCTTTTTCAAAGAAAGTTGGTATAAAATAGCTGGAAGGGAAATCCCTGTTGGATGTATTTAAATGTCTCCTGAGACTTACCTGTAAGCCCCCCTTACTCCTTTCAACATTCCTAGAATAGAGCACATACTATGTGCTTCGCACTAACAGTGAATGCAGGCGCTGGCTGTGGCTTTACCTTGTTCCCCTTGGGGTCATGCTTTTTAACCCTCTACCCACAGTTCTCATGGAGACGAATCACTGCATATTCTCCTTTATACATGATAGCCTAAAGCTTTCCCAGAGCCTTCCTCCATTTGGGGTTTTTGTTGATAGCACAAGAGTCATTGGCAAGACAGAATTGCTTCACCCGAAGCATCCATTCTGTGTTCTTATCTTCACAGTCTTCTCCTGTTCTTTACACAGACACAGATTTTAACATCAGCCCATGAGCTTGACATCACATCTAAAACCATCTGTAAAGTGGTTCATATTCATGTGTTAAATGCTGTGAAATAATAACCTATGTACTGAGGATTTACATCATATTTCATAGAATAATGGAAGGAAACTGCATTTTGGCTGTTTTAAAATGTTATGCTGCCTCCGATACTCATAAATGCAGCATAAAAATGCCCAGATCACACTCTCTTAAGAAAAGAAACTTAAGTTCCTAAGAGTGGCCAGGAGCACCTGAAAGCATCTGAAATCAAGAAAATGGTAAAAACAAACCAGAAGTTCACATTAATGAAGAGTCAGAGAAATGGACATCATTACAAAAGACATGCTAATGGCCACAAGTGGGGCATTGAATGGTGGAGTAACTCAATTAGTTATAGATGAGAATTTAAAGCACAAAAGAAGTGTCAATAATATGACACTATTGAAAATTAATCATTTCAAAAATAAGGGAATGAGGAAGGGATTAATCTTCAGTGAAGTTCATGTAACCATATGTAGTCTATTCAACTGAAAGTTTGTATGTACACAACTTCTTCCTTCCTGAGAATTCTACATACAAAGGAGGGAGCAGAATATAATTCAAGTGACAAAACCTGGCATATGCCATCTCAGCCAACTGATAAAAGTTACCGTCAATGATCACATAGCATTTGATAGTGTGTGTACTTGATAGGCTACCTCTGGTATGGAATTATTGCTTTACCCATGTCTGCCTTTTCCTCTACTCCTATAACCCAAAGACAATTATGAGGAAAACATTAGGCAGATTTCAATAACAGTGCATCCTCTGTCTGACCAGCTAGTCATCTATTAGGCAAGGTCATTGGAGATTAGCAGAACTTCATGAACCTTCCCCAGGTTAAAAAAAAACCCAAGGAAAAGATTTCACCTAAATGAAACACAAGGAAATTGGTAAAAGTGGAGGAATTTTGACTAAAATTTCCTCTTGAGATTTTATTACCCTGTCAGTGTTCACACATTAATTGGGACGAGTGGCCCCTAGTAATGTAGATTGCAGTATAACTTCTACTTATGCCATGGAAGAAGTAATAAGAGGGAACTGGAGGACACTGAGAGAACCATCTCATTACCTTCTCAATTTTGATACATCTTTTTTTCTAGACCTGTGTGTGTGGTGTGGTGTGGTGTGGTGTGGTGTGTGTGTGTGTGTGTGTGTGTGTGTGTGTGTGTGTGTGTAATTATGTGTGTGTGTCAGCAGACAACCTCTGTCCCTGCTCAGTGTTTTAATTCTCATGCACCACTATTTTTCAGTTTAAGGTATCGTAATATCCTGACACTGACCAAGCAGACTAGAGGCTAGCAGAGATTAGCTGGGCTGGCCAGGATTCCCACGGGTTCTTCCTCTAAACCTTTCCAACTCTAGAGTCAGAGTTGGCTACTGTCATGAGAGTTTTATTTATTTATTTTCTGTGTTTTGAAGGTGGGTTTTGGAAAAGGAGTGGAACTTATTTCCTTGTCCTTTGCAGAAGAAATATTTACCAACTGAGCAATCTCTAAGACCCTAAGACAGTCTTTTGAAACAAATGTCATGCATCATATGATTATTGATTTTCAGCACTATCATCACCGTCATGTCTTTGCTGTAGTCTCACTACTACCCAAGCTTTCTGTCAGATTGTTACTGCTGGTAATGTGCTTCTGAACTTCTGAATCCTCTCAAGCATTACCCATTGTATGTGTAGAAAGGGCTGCTGAATGTGTTTTCCATCCTATGGTGCTTACTGAAAGTTTTGCCTCTGACAAAACCATCATTCTGCAGGCTTGAGAAAGTATTATGAAATTACAGTATTCAGTGTTTCACAAATTACAAAATGTCCCATAAACATAGGGCCATGTTCTTTCTCTCTCTGTCTCTCTCTCTCTGTCTCTCTCTCTGTCTGTCTCTCTGTCTCTCT
>JADRCD010218235.1:23711-33732 GCA_019843815.1 Montemys delectorum | reverse complement strand
CACACACACACACACACACACACACACACCTTCCTCAGTCCCTTTCATATTATTTCTATATACTTGTGTGCATATGTGCGTAGGGTTGACAACTTGGGCCTGGATAGCCTATCAGCAGACTTGCTCCTGGAGCAGACTAATTCTCTCTCTCTCCCTCTCTGTCTTTCTCTGTCTGTCTCTGTCTCTGTCTCTCTGTCTGTCTGTCTCTGTCTCTCTCCCTCTCTGTCTCTCTCTCCCTCTCTGTCTTTCTCTGTCTGTCTCTGTGTCTGTCTCTCTGTCTCTATCTGTCTGTCTGTCTCTGTCTCTGTCTCTGTCTCTCTCTCCCTCTCTGTCTCTCTCTGTCTCTCTCTCCCTCTCCGTCTTTCTCTGTCTGTGTCTGTCTGTCTGTCTGTCTGTCTGTCTGTCTGTCTGTCTGTCTCTGTCTCTCTCTCTCTCTCTGTCTCTCTCTCCCTCTCTGTCTTTCTCTCCCTCTCTGTCTTTCTCTGTCTGTCGCTGTCTCTCTGTCTCTATCTGTCTGTCTGTCTCTGTCTCTCTCTCTGTCTCTGTCTCTCTCTCTCTCTTAGCAGTCATTTTCTATAGCTCTTCATTGAGGGGCGAGGCTTTTTGAGATTTCCTTCATTCCCTGACACTCCACCTGCTTTTGTGACTGTGCAGATCTTGTTTAGCTGAGTATATTGTTGAGATTTCAGGGATGCAACTTCCCATCATGTGTAGAAGACACTATCTCACAGCAGACCTCCTGGCCTTACAGTCTTCATACTCCTCTATTCTAAGATCTTTCCCAGCCCTTAGGTGCTTGGTTGCGTTATTGATATATTGATCCGGGCCGGAGACCTCACAGTCAGTTTTTCTCTGCATTGTGACCAGTTGTGAATTTCTGCAATGTTTTCTGTACATGCAGAGAAAGATTCATCTTTGGTGAGAGTTCAGATTTACATGTGCGTGTAAGGATAAGCACTTGAAATGCAGCTGGGAGCTATAGTGGCCTATGAAAGTGGCAGGAGAAGGCTCTTCCCTAGGCTCCAAGATCTCATGGTACACCATTTTTTTATTTCCCCACTTACTCATATGAACACATAGTCATTTCCTTGTATATATTCACCAACAAAGAAGTATTCTAAAAATAGTTGACTACACTTGCATGCAGGCAGCTGACCAGCAGACTAGCCTAATGATGCATTGTCAGATCTTGTTAATACACTTTGGATGGTTAAGGAGAATGCTTACCCTTGCTCCCACTCATTGCTGGTTGGAGCAATTTGGGAGTGTTAACGGAGTCCTGTAGATCATCAATATACAGTAGTTTTCCCATTGAAGGAATCACGGAGGCTCTCAGGCACTGGAACAAACACAGCAAGTGGGTGATTATGCTGTTACATTGATTATTATATAGTGTGCAATTAGAGCACCCAAGGCCAAAGAATGTCCAGTTCATGCATCAGACACTTCCACGTGTCCTACAGAAGTAGCACATCCTTCAGAGTCCATTAATCTTCTGATTTTTTTTTCCAGTTTGGTAAAGTGGCCTGAATATGAATGAGGAGTTTTCCATGCTAGAAAATCAGGAATAATGAGAGACTCAAAGGCAGCAAGAACGGGGTAGATTTTTAGAAGTGAAAGCAAGAAAGAGAGATGGAGTTCCACCTATCACCAAGCAGTGAACGTAACAATAGCATCAGTATGGGATTTTAAAGCCATGGCTCATTTGCATTTGCTGATGAATTGCTTTCATTTAGCTATTAACTTACTGGAATACTTACAGCTCTCATAGGCCTATCCCTCACAAATAAGGTTGGACTATTAGAAAAGAAAAGGGGTGCCGAATTTCTTTCTGTTGCTGTGTCAAACACCACGAAGGCAACTTGGGGAATAGGGGTGTCATCTTATGATTCTAGGTCACAGTCTCTCAGGGAAGGAAGTGAAGGAACTTAAGGCACAAGCTCGAAGATGGGACAGCAGTACCAGGGGCCTCACTCACAGACAAGGAACTACAGCAAGAACCACAGACAATGTACTTCGCTAGCTTGCCTACTCTCATGAGCCAGCTCATGACCAGGCTCTGGCACAGCTAGCTTTTTCATACATCCCAGAACCACCTGCCCAAGGGATGATGCAGGCTAATCCCTCCTCCATCAATTAGTAATCAAGACACTCTCTCACATACTGGCCCACAGATCATAGCTCTCTCTCCTCTCATGTGACTCTGGGCTGTATCAAATTGACAAGGCTAAAGAAGAGAGTGGTTAACTTTAATTTTGGTGACAAAGGACAGCTGTGGGAAAAGGGGCTCAGAAAAGAAGGCTCAGATCTATAGATGGGGCCCATGGGTGGGAGAGCACATTTTTATTTGGACAGTAAGTTGTCCTGTGACTGTTCGAGGCTGAGAAATGTTATTTGTAAAAATTAGAAAGTGAACCGAATGTGAACTAGAGATACTATTAGAAAATTTATAAACTATGTCTGGGATGGGAAGAATCAATTAATCTGAACCATGAGTTGACCTCGGAGAAGGTAAGGTAGCTGCATGCACTGGCTCAGTAATATTGTACATGGTCTAATTTCTTTTTAATTTCGTCTTATACCACCAGAAAGGCTGTGAGCTTGACCAGAGGTGTCTAAATGGCTCAATGCCCCTCTGTGAGACTCAGGTTCAATGGGTTGCTATTTTACCATATATACTTTTCCATGCAAGAAAATAAGTATTATGCTTTGATAAATCCATAGTATCTGAAACAGGCCAATTAATCAACAATACCCATGAAGATTAGCTTCACTTGCCTCTTATGGAGCACACAGCCAGGTAAAATAATGGAACACAAAGCTTACTATATAGTAAAAGTTTAGGTGAGGTAGGTCTGGTGAGACAACTCTGTGAGTAAAGGCACTTGTTACCAAAGCTGACTACCACAGTTATCAAGTTAGTGTCAAGGGCATACATATGGAAGGAAACAATTAATACCACGTGTGAATGCTGGAACTCCCATCACCCCCCAAAAAACAAGTAAACAAATAAATAGAACATAACAAACAAAAACACTTGATGGAATATTTACCTGTTTCCGTGTGTGTGTGTGTGTGTGTGTGTGTGTGTGTGTGTGTGTACTGGATTAGGTGGCTTAGTGGGTAAAGTACATTCTGCAGAAGCATGGGGACCTAAGCTCAAGATCCTGGCACCCATATAAGTGCTGGTCATATGGCAGCTTCTCTGCAACCCTTGCTCTCAGGAGGCAGAGACGGGGACTCTCTGGGCAAGCTTAGCTGAATTGTTGAACTCTGGGTTCAGCTGAGAGACCTGTATCAATACATAAGGGGAAGAGGATCATGTACAGACATACATACACACATCCAGTCATAACACACACACACGCACACACACACACACACACACACACACACACAAAGAATAAAGAAATATAGGTTCCCCTGAATGCTTGTACCAATCATCATAAAGTAAAGTAAAATAAAACCATAAGCTAAACAATCGTAATTGAGGGATGTCTGCATATTTGCTTTTCTGGGAAGTAGTCTATATATGGATTAGATGTGTGCTGATCACTGAGCCTGGAAGGAAATGTTACATTTTGGATCTCACTTTTAGAAAAATTGCTCCAACTGTGCAGGGACTTGTTTTTCCAGAACAGGACGGACTCTGCAATGCCTATGAGCAGCTATGTCAACTGAGAAAGCAGTGGATGAACAAAGGAAGAAAATGCAGGCAATGTCTGGGCCCTTGCTAATCCTAAGTTCTGCCCCATGAGCCAAGGATAGAGAGACAAGGGTGGCTAGTTCATAAGCTAATGGAAGATGAACCAGAAATTAACTTCATGGTCTGTGCTTTGCTCTCCAACAAGTGCAAGATAGTTTTCTCATGTGCAAAAAGGGGTTTAAAATAATCCCTGCCTCTGAGGGTTATTGTGGGGATTAAAGGAGTTTATGTTAGTAGAGAACTCAGAACAGTGCTTGCCACACAGGAACATAAATCAAAAGGGAATTTGACACATAAAGTTGAACAGTTCATATGTGGAAAGTCCTACAAAACCTGCTATACATGTAGAATTAATCAATGAGCTAAACTATTTTGCAAAATCAGTATATAAAATTGGCAAGATATGGAAAGAAAATTAAACAGCATTAAAAGCAGATATGCATTATACAAAAGAAATAGAAACATATTAAAGGGGGATGATTTGGAGAGAAGATGGAGATCAGAAAAAAAAAAAAAGAGGGAGTGGGAGCCAGTCAAGGGCTGTATATGAACAGTGTACAAATGATAAATATGTATGAAAGATGTCAGAAACCCATGTTTTGTACGCCAACAAAAACTTAATAAAATAATATTTAAAAGGAATTGAATAGGCAAAGAGCCTGAATATACATTTCTCTACAGATGTCTGAATAGCACAGGATAAGAGTATCAACATTGTTAGTTACCACAGCACTAAAAATTCGAACCTATACTTCTAGTCTCTTAGCATGACTGTAAACAAAAGGTCAGGTGGCAGCATGCACTGAGGAGGAGACCTCAGATTTTCCTCATCGTAACTTAAAAGGGTACAGCAACTTGTAAATGACAATAGTGTTATGTGACTCAGTAGCTCATTGGCATATACCCAGGAGAATTGAGAACTATCTCCAACAAAAAAATGTGGTCTCGCTGGGCTCATAACAGCAATGATGACTGAAGCTGAATTGTGGACATAAGCCAAATTCTATCTAAAGATGAATGAGTAAACAAAATGTGGCCTATCCCCATGAAGACTGTGGTTCAACCATAGAAAGAGTTGAGTTATTGATCCCAACTAAATGTGGATGGATCTGAAAAACACCATGCTTAGCAAACAGAGTCATGTACAAAAGAAAAGGAACTTCACAGTGATATGATACCATCACGCAGTGCTCTGAACATACGCAAATGTCCTCAGATGTCTCCAGTGTGTTTTCATAACTCCTGTTTTCAGAAACCTGGGATCAAATTGACGATCTATTATTGCATTTTCACACCCCTATTAGGTAGAGAAGGTGATCCTCCTTTTTCTGAATTTCATGCATCATCATATTAACACTTGAA
This sequence comes from Montemys delectorum, assembly GCA_019843815.1. NCBI lineage: Eukaryota > Metazoa > Chordata > Mammalia > Rodentia > Muridae > Montemys > Montemys delectorum. The sequence goes on along the minus strand of JADRCD010218235.1, from coordinate 28,664 downwards.
AAGCTTCAGGTTGATTTTTTAAATTTTGTGTGTAGAATGAGCCCTATTTTGGATTTGTTTGATTTCTATTGTCATATTTAAATTCACAGTGAATGTACTTCTGTGAATCCTTAACACATTATGTGTGGATAGTTCTATTTATGGTATGCCAAGAAGTGTGATATTCCAGGGCTTTTTCATTGGTGACATCTCTAGTCTTCCTTGAGATAGTACTTTGTAGGTAATATTTGTGATGGGAACATTGGGGCTACAATGAATTTTTTATATATACTGGGTTTAAGATGCATCCCTGTTTTATTGACTCAATTGCATCATTTCTTGTTCTCCATTCCAGAGCTGGTGTGTGTGTGTGTGTGTGTGTGTGTGTGTGTGTGTGTGTGTGTACATAAATGTTAAATTCTAATTTTTGTTGAGTGGGTCCTCCATTGTGTTCTATATAGTAACAATTTGAGCCAATATTAGAATCTATCGACTGTAATTTATAAACACTGAACAACTGTGGCCGTCTGTGTCACATTTGTTCCTTACAGTCACCTTATGAGAAGATCCACTGATACCTTTGCACTGGAGAAGAGTAAAGCACTGCCAGAGGTAGAATCGTGATGGTGAATTCCTAATGTGGAAGCAGAGGTCCTGGAAAACAACCTCTGCAGGTCGGTCTACACCGTTTTTTTCTAGGACCCGAGAAATCCTGATGGTGACGTAGGTACCACACTAAACATAAATGTCCTTCTAAAAATGTAAAAGGGGGTGGGAACAGAAGAAAGTGAGGGGATTCTGCTTTAGAAACTGGATGGAAGCAGATCTCTGAGAAAACTGGAAGGTGGTTGACAACCTCCTCTCCACACAGCTTATCTTACAGAACAAAAACCATTTCCCAAGTTTTCCTTACTTCAATTTATGCAGCTTTCTCCTTTGCGGTCCATAGGTTGGTAGCCATTATGGTGACCTATACACATAGGAGTTAAGTTCAATCTTTGTTCTGGGGTGTTCTTCAGGTGCAAACGGAGTGGCTGTGGCAGGGAGATAATACCAGATGCAACAAAGTTTTGTGTGTATGGGGAAGGGTAAAGGCCTAATAATGTAAATTAGCAAAAGTAAAACGAAGGCTCAGACCTGGGGATACTTCGTATTTCTAAAGTGGACATACATCAGTGCAATCATGTCACAGTGGCAAATGACGTAGCCATTGGAGAAGTTCCAGAAACAAATCCTCTGGGAAGTAGGAGAGGTTTTTCTCTTGGGAATGCTCCTTGACTGGGAATGTCTTCTGATTATTGTTAGTCTGAGGCTGTAGACACCAGTGTATCTATGTGATGTACAGTGTATCTACTGAGTGATGTACATGCAATAAAAGGCTTTTGCTTTGCTTTAATACTGTGACATTTCTTATATTTATTTTGCATATCTTTTGTAGTGCAATCCAGGCTTTTTAGATAATTCCATTTTTAGGGCAAGTTCCTAAAAAGTAAGACAGATGCATAGTGTTAATGCATGCGTAGCTCTAAGCTATCTGCAAACAGGACTTCGTACTTAGAAGGCTAAAATGCAGAACTTTGAACTTGTGTACATACAAAATATAAGCTTGCAAAATATCATATCACTATTATTACTTTGGAAAATGTAGAAGACATGGTAATACTACTAAAAAAAAACCCATCCCAAATTTCTGACATAAAAGGAGAATATTTCTAGCAAAGAATAAAATACTGACTCCACTAGAAGAGACTGTAAAGAGCTTCCAATGATTGACAGTATACTTTAGGAATGAAAAACGTGTTTCATTTTGTAGCAGATGTGTTATGTACTCCTAGAATCACAACAATCCAATGTGTCTTCAGTCATTTTGCAAGCTACAGGAGGGAAGCGGGAAGAATTTCTTGTGCAAAGGGAGAATTTATGAAGGCCTCTTCTATTCTCTCAGGCAAGCTGATATGATACATAAGATGATCCTTTATGATGTCACAAGGCAGCTCCTTCGAATCAGAGGCCGCATAGATTTCAGAAAGCATCAGCATGCATACTTCATACAGGAATGACTTGCCCTGGCAGGTAGAAGATGGGAGACCCTGAATAAACCTTAGAGTTTTCTTAAATGCAATTTTCTGGTATGAGATTATACTCTATATATTGCTTCTGATTTCTTTTGGGAAATCAGCAAGCCAGTGGAAAGGGAAAGCTTACTGTGTATTTTTTAGACTGAGGAAAGTAAAGGAGGGATTTTCTTCTGAGCAGAGATTTGTTTAGGCTAGCTTGCGTAGTGATTTATAAATTGGGGAGACATTGAGAATCTAGTCACTTTTATTGTTACTATAATTACTCAGTATATTTTCATTGTGATAATTATGTTCCATATGTATTTGTAATAATTAAAATAAAATATGACGTGGGACTGGAGAGATGGCTTATTAATTAAGAGTAGTTATTGCTCTTGTAGAGGACCATGGTTCTGTTCCCAGCATTCACATTAGGCCACTGACAAACCCATATGATCACATTTTCAGTGAATCCAAAGCCCTTTCTGGCCTTCTTGGGAACCTGCTGAAATTTGGTGCAATACATACCCCCAGGCACACATGCAAACACATAAAATGACTTTTAAAATATAAATAAAAAACACATTTGATTTTTATAGAGATGCACTTCCAACTGCTAGTCATTTCACTATGATTATCAATTCCAATAGCAGACACAAGGAATTAAGGAACATTTTTAAAACATTTTATGTTTAGACATTTTAAAAATGACTTGAAATTGCATAGTTTTTTTTTTTAATGGAGCATAATACGCAATTTGTTTCTTAGGTGTGTGCTTAGAATAAACAGGCAGATTTAATGTGTAAAAACATCAAAAATATTTTGCATGCACAGGCTATGTGATATATGTTGAAGTTTTCATATGATTTTCCTTTTTTTTTTTTTTTTTTTTTTTAAACAATTGGGTCCTAGTAAGAACTTCTTAGTGGGGCGTGCCTGTAACCCAGCATTTAGGAGGCTGGAGGATGGGTCGTTCAAAGTGAACCTCAGCTGCACAGTTGAGGACATCCTGGACTGTATGCAAGTCTGTTTCGAAAACACCCCAAACAGAACTCAGTTCTTGAGTTAATTACATGCATAAGTGGTTTTTATTATATGAAACACGACACAGATTGTTACCCTCAGAACTGCCTTGAATTTGACCCTCAGCATCAAGGAAGGCGTCGGGAAGCCCCAATGGAAGCTTGGGCACTGCATTAGTAAGGATTGTGTTTCCTAAAGGTTCAGAAACACAATGTAAACTTGGAGCAATAGAACTAGTTGTTTGTCTTATTTTTGGCCTGGGTAATTGAGAAGGCTGGAATGGACCTGACAGGAGCTTGGCTGTCCCTCTGTGGCTGGAGCTTTGTGCCCTTTTCCAGTGGCTGCAGTTTGCTTTGTTCTGTTTCTCAATGCTTACGCAGGGTGAGAAAATAGGAAAAAAAAAAAAAACCCATACTAAGTTTCGAACCAGAAGAGAGGCATTCATTCTTAGCACTTTTATCCAAAATGCCATTCCTAAAATGCTTGTGCATTTTGCCTTGAAGTGGTCAGTTTACCCACAGAAAAGGGTATAACCATCAGCTAAACACAGATCTGCAACTACTTAACGTTTCTCAAGTGGTCAGGGATGGGGCATTTTAGAACAAGCCCATCACAAAGCTCACAAGGGAGAAAGGCTTCATTACTAACGGAAGGAAGGATAGACAGCAAAAGACTTCATATTCCTGTCACTGACCCGAGCTGGAAGTTGATCTGTATCAAAATGGAGTAAGTGGCAAACAGTTCATCAGTTAGCTTCACAGACCAGTGCACACCCGAGGGTGCTTGCTATTCTACCGGCATGCGGCTCAGTCCTCGTACACTCAGGTGCTGTCTGGCAGCTCTGATGTGATGAGCCTCAGGTGTGATTAGGAGAGATTTACGAGTGTGTTTTACAGAAGCAGAATCAACGTTAAGTCATTGGGGATCGTCAGTAGGAGGCAGTTTATGTTTTTAAGGGAGGAAATGCCATACAGATTAAACATTGAAAGAAACACACCATGATGTTATGATGAGCTTGTGGGCATTTCTCTGGTTACCCCCTCCCCTCCTTTAGGTCTTTAAAATCGATGACTCCAAACTTTGATCATCTTTCGAGTTTGCAGCCCACGCCTTTCACTCTTTCCTGTCCCATTTTGTTTCCATTCCTTAGCATATTTGGAAAAGCATTCTATGACCTTGGGCATTGGTGAGAACACTCGAGAGACACCTCACGAGGAGCTGATGCTGTGCCCTATTTGAAAGACATGCCTTCTACTCAAACAGCCATGATTGTCCGTAATGCTCTGCTTGATAGCCCAAACTTGGGAGAAATCTTTTATGGGTTGAACTCAAAATGTCCTTCTTGGGGTTCATGTGTGTGAACACTTAGTCCTAGGTTGGAGTTGATGCTTCAGGAGGACATTTGGAACAGGGGCTTGCCTGATTGTAGGCCATTGTGGGCAAGTGTTGAGCCAGGCCTTGTTTCTGAGTCCCTCCCTTCTTGCTGACCTGCCCAGATGTGAAGAAGCTGTGAAGAACCTTCTGTTGCTAGGAAAGGGGCATCAGCTGGAGCTCCAGGCGGACGAAGGCCTTCCCCTCTGAGCTTGCTTCTGTCAGACCTTCTTTCACCACGATGAGGGAAAATATCTAACTTTAGTCTTGGGGAAATTTTGAAATTTGGGATATTGTACAGTCCTGTCCTTAGTTGAATCTAGAAGGAACCTTATCCGAAACACTGAGCTTTTAAAAGCCCTAGTAACACCCAGACCCAGATCCAGATCCAGATCCAGACCCAAACTCCCCCACAGACACTCCTTCCACAGACCCAGACACACATATACAGAAACAGACCCAGACAACACATACAGACACACATGCACACAGACACACACACACACACACACACACACACACA
>JADRCD010218235.1:0-15789 GCA_019843815.1 Montemys delectorum | reverse complement strand
GGGGGTACAAAAGGGAAACAAGAATGTGATTTAATTCTATTTATTTAAAATATGTTTTTAAATGTTAACAAATTCAGATAAATTGAATTCATGTAACTTTTCCCATCATAATGCAATAAAAGTTTAAAAAATAAATAAATAAAATGTTCTTCATGAGACTTAACTAGAGAAAAAAAAAACCTGTTATCAGTTGGTGAATCAGAGATAAAGAGTTCAAGTTGGAGGTTGGAGCCAGGATGGCTATAATTCTCTGGCCTCACTTCGATGGGCCTACATCTGTCAACAAGGTCCCATGTCCAAATGCATTTACACCTGTCTCAGGCAGTACCACTGTCTGAGAGCCAACTGTCCAAACAGGTGAACCCCAGGGGAACATTTTTCCATTCAACTCATAACAATCTGTGAATTACTCCTTCCAAGGTAGGGCTTGTGCAAATGTCCACTGACGATTCTTCATTTCAAAGAACCTTTCTGATTAAAAGGCAATCAATTAAAATAAATCCCTTCATTTCAAACTGAAGTGCCACACACAGGCATCAACCAGGGGCTTACATTCTGACATTACAAGAAGCTGGGAAATTGTACAGCAATAAATAGTAAAGTCCTAGGATTAAAATTTCTCATCATTATTCCCAAATTGATTTTAAAAATAATGAGGGCTATTATTTATATGACTCTGCAAAACTTAAAAATTCATTAAATGTCTTTCTAAGTCTTTGATTTATGTTTTCCTCAACTTAATTTTCAAATATTTGGACTTGCTCTCATAATCAAAATACTTAGATATAGAGAACATATTTAAGCTAAGTGCATTGTTTTAAAATGTGAGGACTGCTCCTTAGACTTCATAGAGCTAAAAATTCATACAATCATGTGCTGGTATGGGTAAAAGCCATTATACACTTCTGCCTTCTGATATTCAGAATAAATATTGCTAACATTTATCCTGTGCACGGAGGTTCAACTTTAATATTTCTTGAATCCTCTTGATGCCTGGCAAATTCAGTGGGTATAAGGTGCATTAATATTTTTTTGTGAGAATGTATGTGTGAAGACAAGCATGTTTCTGTGTGGAGGCCAGAGGACAACTTCAAGTATTGCTTCTCAGCTGCCATCTGTCTTTTTCATTGAGATAGGGCCTCTCATTGGCTTGGAACTTTCCAAGTAGGCTAAACTGACCAGCTAAGGAGCCCCAACGATCCTTCTGTCTGTGTTTCTCTAGGCCTGGGATGATAAGTACCTGCTACCCTGCCCAGTTTTTTTTTTTTTAATGTGCCTTCTAAGGAATGAACTCTAGTTCTTTGCTTAGAAAGCAAGTACTCTTCCATTTGAGCTCTCTAATTAATCAACTTCTTAAATAATAATCTTATTTATATCCTCAAAGAGACTCCATCTGATGTTTATTTTACTGAACAGTAGATGTTCAGGGTTATTGATAATATTTATTCATCAATGATTTTCTAAGCTCACATCATGTGTAAAGGTTTAGGAAGGAAAATGCAAGAGTGTGTATTATCCAGATGCCTACTGTGCTTGGAAGGATTTCTGCACAGTTAGAAGGATAAGGGGTATGTTAGTGCCCACAGTGAGTAGACTTTTAATGGTCCCTTCACCAAAGCCTGGTATTACATCTCACCAGTGAACATGGCTCATGGTGCCATGTCAAACAGTCATGCACACTTTCCTCCACCAGGTCAGTGAATGCTCACTGAAGGGTGGATTCTTCTCAAACCTGTGCCTTCTGTATTCTTCAGTGAGATTTTATAAGTTGAGTAAAAATCAGATAAGTGCATGATCTCAAGATGAAAACACAGAGATGTTCTATGTTCATGACGGTAACTGAAAGCTGTAAATAAAAGTCAGTTTAGTGTGTTGATGAACAATTGCAAACGATCGAGAAGCAAGATTGAAAAAACCACTTAGACATTATGCCTATTTGTGTGTGTATACATATATATGCATATATGCATATATGTATATAAATATACATATATATGTTTGTGTCCCTGTTTTCACATATGTGTAGATACATATCAATTTGAATATTTGCACAGTACTGTGCCTAGGAAGGCCAGAGGATTACCTTGGGTATTGTTCTTCATGACTAGTGCACTTTGTCACTTTGTTTTCTGAGACAGGATCTCTTTCTGACCTGTAATTTACCAAGTAGGATAAGCTGGCTGATATGTGAGCACCAGAGATCCTCATGTCTCTGTACTCCCCTAGAACTGGAATTATAAGTTATCACACTGAGCTTTTTTAATATGGATTGTGGGAGCTCAAGTTCTCATGCTTGTAAAGCAAGCAGTTTACCAACTGAGCTATTTCCTCAGCCTCTCCATTACATTGGAACTAGCAGTGTTTGGGTCTGAAGTACTATTGAGTGTGGAGTATAGACATTTCTCATGCACCTCTCTGTTCTATCCCTCAGCCTCCTCCACTGCCTATGCCCTCTCTTCAAGAGGCTCCTAAATCACTTATACCTCTAAACCACCCAGAGTCCAGTTTCCATGAGGGGGTCAGCCTTCTTTATTTGTCATGAAGCTTCATCTAATTTCAATGTTATGGATATTAAGCTGGAAGATTTTTCTTAATCTAAAACCTAACCAATGTCCTCCAAATCCTACTCTTAATAAATGAGACATTGGCCAGGAAGAGAATGGCTCAGCACCCTCTTAAAAGGGAGGGTCCTTAGATGAAATGCCCAACAATGGGGAGAGCGAACTTTTTAGAGTCCATCACCAGAAGAAAGACAGGGCATCAAGCAGATGGATGGGTTTACCATCTCACAGCCAAAAACTCTGACCCAGAATTGTTCATGTCTAAAAGAACTGCAGGGACAAAAATGGAGAAGAACCTGAGGGAAAGGAGGTCCAATGACTGGTCCTGTAGCGTGGAATATGAATAAGACAGCAATCTCATGCTACCATCCTGGCCTGGTTTTAGCGCAGCAGAGTCTCTGACCTGGAGCTCTGAAATCTCGCCACCTGGCTGCTCTTTTCCAGTGGTGGATCATTGTCATGCCAGCCCCACACTTCCAAATTCACATGGCTAGCTGGGGTGCAGTTTTCAAGAACCCATGCTTTGCAGCAGTACATTTCTCTCTGGAACTCAGCTGGGTTGCGGCATGAAGGAAAGCACCACACAATCTTAGTTTAGAATCAGTAGGTAACACAATCGTTGGGCACAGCAACTAGCATTCTCATTTGTAAGCCATTCTAAGTTATAAATCTTCTGGCAGCAGATCTGCCCAGTGATTGGTCCCCTGAAATCTATTCTTTAGGAGAAGATTCTGCCACACGGCCTAACTTGGGTTCCATTTCAATGGGAGGCTCCAAGCCCTGACACTATTACTGATGCTATGGTGTGCTTACAGAGAGGAGTCTAGCATGGCTGCCCTCTGAGAGTCCCAACAAGCAGCTGACAGAGACAGTTACAGATACAGCCAATCAATGGACTGAAGTCAGGAACCCCTGTTGTTGAATTAGGGAAAGGTTGGAAGAAGTTGAGGAGGAGGGTAAACCTTGTAGGAAGAACAGCAATTCTGAACTAGCCTGGACCCCTGAGATTTCTCAGACACTGAGCCACCTAATCAGGCAGCATACACTAGCTGGTCTGAGGCCCAGTATATAGCAGAGGACTTCCTGGCCTGGCCTGGGCTCAGTGAGAGAAGATGCACCCAACCCTCAAAAGGCTTGATGCTCCAGGGAGTGGGGAGTCCTGATGAGGTGGGATGGGAACATCCTCTTGGAGACAGGGGGCACGAGAGGGGAGGAGGTATGGGATGAGGAGCTGTGGGAGGGCAGATTGGGAGGGGGATAACAATTGGACTGTAAAAATGATTAAAGATAATTTTTAAAACGTTACAAACAATAGCAACATGAACAACAAAGGGAAGTCTGGACGACCGAGGTTCTGAGATGAAACCTCCGATAATATGTAATGGTAGAACTGAATAAACTTCTGGATGAGAGTAACTGAGGACTTTGGAGGCCATGAGGTAGGGTGCTATGAACTCTGCTTTCATAAGCAGACCACAAAAATTGGTAGCAATGGCCATGATGGGTTAGCATTGGGGCTTTACCATTTTTTTCAATTCTACATTCAGCATAAGTAACTCAAACACATTTAGTTGAGATTGACAATATGGAGCCTGTCAATATCTAGGGCATAGTGAATCATGGACTAACAGAATTAATCCTTTTTCTTTTGATTTCTGTTGACACTGACTGTGTACCTTGGTTCCAGGGCAATAGTCATTAATGAGAATAATTCCTGAGTCTTCACATACTGGTACAGAATTTACCCATGTGCGATGGCTAACTGGGAGGGCAGGTGTCTATTATTCTCCTTTTGAATAATTTTGATCAATTCTATAATGTTTGCAAACTATTTGATCAGACCTTTTAAACTTAGGCCCACACACTAATTTAAAGAAGGAAGTCTGGTCATTGCTCTAATTTTACTGGGAGATTTCAGAATGACAAGCTCATGATTCAAATTGAGTGATGAGACTGTGTGAGCCAGAAAGGACACTGCTTAGTGTCACCCTGAGTGTATTAGTGGCGGTGACAACTATTCCTTTAATTAAGAATGATGAAATACTCAAAAGCAGGGTATATTTTCCTGTAGGTAACTGTTTTGTATAGGTTTGGTTTTAGTCCTCCTAAGAAGGTCCTGTCACTGTTGTGAACCCAGGCAAAGCCTTTGCCTGTCCATCTTTAAGTCCCTCTTTCCAAGGCAGAGGTCATCACAGAACAGGCAGCCATGTTTGGTGTCAAGATGAAATGGGAAGCAGTTCATGATGTAAAACAGTGCTTACTTCAATCTGGCAAATTTGAGTGCGTCAGCTTTCTTGTGGGAGAAAGAAGATGAGTCTTGATTGACATTAGTCTATTGCCTTGCTCTCATACAAGACCTTCTCACAATCCAAAGGACACATAAAAACAATTTCTAGCCATTTTTCCAGGTTTTCTCCTATTTCTGCTACAACCCATTAAGTGAGGCCTGTGATCATAAAAGCCAAGTTAAGAGAGCCTTCACTTAACCAGAAAGTAGAAAGTAGAAAGATGTAAAGGAATGGTCAAGTGCTAGGACCTGAATCCATATTCCTTGCACCTCTGTAACATGATGAACATGGTAGCACATTCCTGTAACCTCAGCACTGAGGAGAAAGGGACAGGAGCATCTCTAAGACTCTGGCCAGTGAGTCTACTAGAACCACTGCGCTCCAGTTCCAGCAACAGAACTTGTCTCAAAAAAGAATAAGACGCAGAGCTGTTGAGAAAGACACCTCATATCAACTTTTGGTCTCTACAAATGTGCACATGTGCTCACATACTTGACCACATGTACACAGAACGCTACAGTAAAACACGTACACACATACAGACATACACAGACGTAGACATACACAGGCACACATACAGACATAAAAGAATGAGGGTTAGTCAAGAACGAATGCAGGTTTGGAAACCCTCCCCCTTCCACCTTCTGATCCTCAGGGAAGCTCTTGAGATGGTGACAGCACTTGAGTCGCCTGCTGACCCTGCACTGTACCGTTCCACAATCCTAACATGCTTGTTTTCTCTTCTTGGCATATGTCACAAAACCTTGATTGTGGTGGATTTGTTTAATAATATACATAGCTAAAAATCTGAATAAGCTTCTCTATTGACGTACAGAAGTGCCTGAGGCAATCTTATAGGTACTGTGCTGTACCTATCAACAATACAGCTTTCAACATGTATTAGTACTTTCAATTACTCCATAGACAGCAATATCCAAGGTTGTTCAATGCTGGAACAAGGTAAGAAGAATTCCAGATAAAATTGTAAAAAGGAAGCAAATAAATGAAACAAACCTTACACAGATCTCTTAACAAAATCAACCAACTAAACAAACAAAAATCAAATAAAAATCCAGCATTTGGGAGGCAGAGAAAGGCGGATTTCTGAGTTTGAGACCAGCCTGGTCTACAAAGTGAGTTCTGGGACAGTCAGGGATATACAGAGAAACCCTGTCTCAAAAAAAAAAACAAAAAAAAAAAAAAAAAAAAAAAAAAAAGATAAATAAAATAAAAAACCCAAGTTTCACACTGAAAGTTCTCAACAGAGCTACAGAAATATCTCAGTGTTTGCAGTGCAAATGGACTTGTATATGTATTTGTAAAGATACAATTTATTTACCCAAATATCCAAGAGCACAAGAGTTTAAAACACACTGAAATAAACTAAAGTATCTCATATTTTGTTAGGACGTGATATGACCTGCGTAATTAGTCCATTAGTTTTTAATAGTTCTTTTTACAATTGCAATTAAAAATAGAATTTCTTGGGTTCTGGGGTTGCAATAGTACCAGATTTATTTAGTTATTCAGCATTTCTGACACTAGAGGGAAGCACTAAACAGAGATAAAATGGGAGAGAAAGAGAGAGAGAGAGAGAGAGAGAGAGAGAGAGAGAGAGAGAGAGAGAGAGAGAGAGAGAGAGAGAGAGAGAGAGACAGAGACAGAGACAGAGACAGAGATGAGAGATAAAGATAAAGAGGGAAAGAGACAGAAAGACACAGACACAGGCACAGGCGTAGGCACAGATACAGATAGGAGAGAGACTCAGAGAGAGGCAGAGACAGACAAATGTACGGAGACACACAGTGAGAGAATATCCAACTAGATCTTAGTGATAATGTCCTGACTGCCTTAATTTTGTCCCTGCATTTTTTGTCCTGTTAGCCCCTTTTCTTTCACTTTTTGAACATGAAAAATTTAGAAATTCAAAAGAAAAGATGGGTCTCCTGGTAATGGTCTGAAGTTCCAGATACTCAGGAGGTTGAGCCAATGTGTGTGTGTGTGTGTGTGTGTGTGTGTGTGTGTGTGTGTGTGTGTATATGTATGTATACTAAGTGTATATATATATATGTGCACACACAAATTTTGGCTTTATCTTGAATTTCCAATTTAGTGTATGAGCTATCTGAGACCTAGTAAGAACAGATGTTATCATTTACACCCAGTAGTAAGGCAATCTCTGGCCATGTGAGGCTGCTGAACACTTAGAATGCAGCTTGTCCAAATGAAGATGAATGCTTAGTGGCAAATACAGGCTGCATTTTAAGCCTCAATATGGCAAAAAAAAATGTACATATCACCTTGATATTTTTGTTTCAATCACAAATTGAAATGATGTTTGTGACACATTATACTTAAAACTATATCAAAATGCCTTTATCTTCTATTTGTAATTGTTTGATGTGTTTCAGAAATTAAAATCACACTCGAGCCTCACACCTTTTTTAATTTTTGGCCAAAAGGAAATTTAGTGTCATTTTCTGCATCCTATTATTTTTAAAACTAAAATACATGAATAAAGTAACACACCAGGTATTTAATAGACATTGGTGCGCAATCTCTCAAGCGTGCTTTTTCATGTGTTTTTGCTGTCGGTTTGTGACCTCCAAGTCATTTGTCGTTGCTGAAATGTGACTAGGAAAGCTTTGCCTTTTTTCCCTCCTTGTGTTTTGGGAAAGCCTGTGTCTGAATGCGAATTATCAGTGAATCCATCAAAGCTGGACAGAGAGCACAGGGGTGGGGGCAGATTCTGGGTACAAGATTCCCTTGGATCTGATTTCATGGCACAGTTCCAGTCAAGCTATGATTACAGACTCCTGTTAAGGACACCCAGAGGCTTCTTCATATTTATGGTCTGCTTTTTCCATTGCTAGTCTGTTAAGATCCATCTCCTTGAAAAATTCAGGCATTTACTCCATAAGCACACATATCACATTCCACGCTGAAGAATTTCACAGCATAGGTTTATTCCCTTTTAAACATCATCAAGTGTACGTAATTTAAAACAATCCCTTTCATGCCACCAAAGTTTCCCCCATTCTCAGGGTGACAAATCAGAGGTGATTAAATATACTGGCTATTTTTTTTACCCCCACATATATTAATTTGGGCTACTTCTACTTTTTTATTATTAAAGTGTATCTTGCACTATAAACTCAGGAACCCAGTTGTTTTCCACATTGACCTACAGCCTTATATCTACATGTCAATAGATTCTTGTAATTCTTTCCCTCACTACTACCCTGCCATGCTGGATTCTCTGAGATTGTAGAGGGAATTATACAATACACAGGGCAGGAGTGGCATCATTTATAAAACATAGTTGCTTGTCTTTTATCTATAAGCCATTTGACTTTTAAGTGCTGAGCTCTCAATGGAGCCTCGATTCTGTTGAAACAGACTCTATGTAATTGTTTTCTTCTACAGGATTACAGTATTTTCATGATAAAAGAGTATTTTTTGGAGTTTGTCTGCACAGCTTTGGAATACATTCTCAATTTTGATTCTTTTGGATTTATATGCCCTCTGTGTGTGGATATGTGCTTGTGAGTGCAGTTTGCTCATGGAGGCCAGAAAAGGGCATGGGATCTCTGTAGCTGGAGTTAAAAATGTGTGCTGGGGACTGAAACCCAATCCTCTGCAAGAGCAGTATGTGCTCTTAATTGCTGAACCATCTCTCTAGTCCCTCATCTTAAAGTTTTTATAATGTCCGTTGTAACATGGTAAATTAATTTTGGGACTCAATTAAGTATTGGTTTTTTACTGTCCAGATTCAAGTGGTCATGACAATGACTACAATAACTGATTGATTGGATAATCTTAAGAGTTCTTTAGTTACATGGTTTGCACTAATTCTCTCTAGACATGAAGAGTTCTTGGGCTTGATGATTGTCCCTAGAATAAAACAACGTGGCCCTGGAGTACTAGATAATGTAGTAGGGAGATCTTGGTTTAAACCCAGATTGCTAGCACTCTCATGTCCTAGTGTGGCATTACTCATTTTATGTTTTCATTTCACTCATGAATAAAATAAGGATAATGATAAGCTTAAGGGCCAGAGATTGTACACAATCTCTGTACACAATGTCGTTAGAGAATACTGCTTTGTAATAAACGTAACAATAAGCCATATTGCCTTACATTTGTTATTTACACGTGTTGTCTCTCTTTCACCTCTGAATTAAAGTATTCCCCTTTAGAGGGAGGAGGAGGAGTCTCAGGAGACCCAGGAGGCTATTGACATTCACAAGCCTCAGGAAGCCATGAAAGTGCCAAGAATCAGAAGGTTGCTTCTCAACTTGGAAACAACTCCTAGGGCAAGGTCACTTGCGACTGTGTGGGGAAGAATTTCCTGGGATGCTGGTTGTGAGTTTCCACCCATTTTGGGGTGGGCTTGTGGGCAATGCTCTGACCTTTGATCTTTCTTATTCACCTATAAGTAACCCCAATAAGCTCATTCGCTGTGCCAAGCTGCAGTTGAATGGAATAATTTCTTAGGTGCCCTGTAGGAGCTCTCTTTGGGTAGATGATTGTTCCTTATCTTAGGAAAGGCCACATCACATCATAGTTGTTTGTTTATTTGTTTGTTTTTTATAAATAATTAAACATCTTAAACCTAATCATCCTTCCATCCATCCTTTTCCTGACACTTCATCAGGAAAACATAAGCTGACAAATAAAAGGGAGTTGTCACCAGTCAATGGAGAAATACACCAGCACTATTCCTCTTTCTGGTCCCCACAAAACCACACTTTCAACAGAACTCAAAACAGGAGTCACATTTTCTGTGGCCAGTGAAAAGATGCCATGTCTGTATTGGTTGCCCTGGAGACTGCTCTGTAGTGACTTTCCTACAAATGGGGTCTCATTGTCCTAGAGGGCTCTTGGAGACATTAAAGGATTTGACTGTGTTGTATCTAGCTAGCTGAGAGAAGCATCCAGAGGGAGATCCACTAGGGACTGGATCTGTAAAAGTTATCCCCAGAGCAAGCAAACTGATCTTGACTGTCAGCGGCTGGGTCTGCAGAACAGAGGCCTACATTTCAGATTGTTCATCTTAAGCTCCCTGGTTTCTCTAGGCATTCTGAATTCTTTTTCCATCTTGGACCAACAAATAAATGCAACAGTTTCCAGCTTGTAAAAAGGAAAACATTCTGCTTTGGTTGTCAGTGGAATTTAAGACCATCCATTAATAATCTGCAATTAAACAAATAAACATTTGTTTAATTGAGTGAATTTATTTATTTTTTGTGTTTGCATTTGTGTGTGTGTGCACGTGGGTGTGTGTATGTGTGTGTGTGCACATGTGTGTTTCATATGCATGTGTACATGTGTTTGTGTGTGCTTGTGTGCATGTGTGTGCACGTGTGTGCATGTATGTGTGTGCGTGTGTGCGTATGTGTGTGTGCCTATGGGTTTTCATGTATGTGTGTGTGTGTGTGTGTGTGCATGTGTGTGTGTGTGTATAGGTGCACAGTGAGATGATGCTACTATCATCATTTCATTTCAGGACTCAGAATATTGTCTGAGTCCTGTAAAATACCTTCCTTATCTGATGATTCTTTTCTCGATTGTTGGCTGTGGGTTTTTTTGTTCCACTCCAAATTTATATAAATGTTTGACATTTTTCTTCCTGAATTCTTAAGATGATTCTAAGACAGTGATTTTATTCTGATAATTGTCATCAACAAACAAATTAAAATTCTGCAATTAAAATTTAACTACTTTATTTGAACAAAACCATCTTTGACAAAGTCAACATGGCATTGGTGGAGCCCTTCCTGTAGGGCTTGTGGTCACTGTGAGTGACCTGGTGCAATTTTAGAAGTGATACTGAAGGTCACTGTGTAAGAAGAGACATAACTCCATTTCATCCTATGAAATTTTACTTTCTAGAAATAAAAAGAAATGTTGACAACCACACATAATTAAAGCAGTTGGCTATGTGAAAATCACCTCAGTCTATTTCCCTGCCCTGCACAGGCGGCTGAGAGGCCTCAATCCCATAATCCTCTGGGGACACTGGATGCTACACTCAACAGTAACACTTTAAGCGCTCAGGGGATGGCTTGCTGCACTAGCATGAGGACTTTAGATCATCCCTAGACCCTACATAAAGCGTGGTGTAGGTTTGGGCACCTGTGATGCTATACTTCTGTGGAAAGGTGAGAGACAGAACAGAATACTGGAAGTTCTTGAGCCAGCCAGCCTGGCATTACATAGTGCTGATCAAGAGATCCTGTTCAAGAACAAGGTGTAAGACAAGGTTCGGCATTTGACATTGTTCTCTGATTTCCACAAGCACACAGTATTGACACTCAAACATTCACACGTAGAAATACATACATGCATGATGCATACGTACGTGAATTTTAAAGACAGTATCACCTTAAAGTGTGTCTTTGCTGTGGTTGTTTAAATTTGAAAGAAAATAGTGCACAAGCAATGGGCATTTAGATTGTATAGGCGATTATTCCTAGTTGGCTTTGATTAAATCCTGCCCCCAACAGTACACAATAGCTCCCTTTAGACAGTGTTCAAGATTATTCCGTTATCCTAGAGCTCCCCCTCTTCCTTGGTCTGTCTTCAAATGAATTAAAAATTCTGATTTATTTCTAAGGCCTTTATAAAAAGCTCCTGGAAAAGCACATACTATTTGTAGTGGTGACAGGCAATTAGCAAAGCATTTAGATTTATTATAAAGCTCCAGTGCAAGCGGTGCTTTATTTTTCTTTTACAGGAGTTTAAAAAAAAAATTCACTTCAAGATAATGGGATGAGATTGTTCTTTTCCAAGGACCAGTCCTTGGTCGGAGGGGTGAGATTATAAGTGACAAGTCTCCTTCACTTTCACATGCTTTTCTAATAAATGCACATTTTAAATTTCTCACTTTGATTTCATTTGCTCAACTTTTTCGCTCCCTTAAAGTATAAAAATAATTTCTAGTAATACTTAATATGCTGAATTCCAGCACAGTCACGGATGCTACATTGGTCTGTTTCTTACTCAGTCAGAGTTTGGTGAGGAAGACAGTCTGACCTTCCCCCTGCAGACAGGAGGGGCTGGGCTCAGGCTAAAAGCTGTGGTGGTGAAAAGCATCATGGGAGACTGAGTTCTAGCGCTGCTTTGTTTGATGCCAAGGGACCTCTCACTGAGGAGCAGGCTGACTTCCTCCCACCAAACTAACTTCGCGTTTTTTCTTCCAACTATCCTTCCCCTACCTAATTCATAATTTGTCTCAAACATCACTAATAGTACTTAACTCCCGAACCCTTAGGAGTAAGGCACTCTCATTCTGTATTTTCTGTATTTCTTGTCGTTTGATCAGCCTTAAGATGAAATTTACAGTTACTTTTCCAAAGCCGTCACACATTCATACATATACTTACATACATACAAACATACATATACACACATAAATACACACAAGTTATACAGGTACAATCAAGACTTTAGGAAGCACACACCCCTTTCCTCTGTTCAATACTAAGAACAGAACTATTGATACTACAAGTAACTGCATGTTAAATACTATAATGTGTTGTTAATGACTATGATACTGTCTATAACATATTAAATTAGCATATTGTTAAATTCTATAATACTATCTTCCTCAGATATCTTCATGAGATGTGGTTCTAGGATTTGTCGGAGCCAGCTGACAAGGGTGAGGCTGAAGTAGAGAGGGCAACTGACTGAGAACAGAAGTCCACCGCTCTGCGGGCAATGGCAGTAAGCCTTTAGTGTGATGAAGATGGGCAAGTCCTACATTCTAATACTTGGCACACACAACACCATCAACCTTCCTGCGGAATGACCCCATTGTTCTGTGATGTTGTTAGAATATTAAGTGTCACCCAAAAGATGCACCAGGATGGAGCTGTTGGGGATTGGTTGAAACTTTGGAGGTAGGGTCTGGTGGGAGGGAGTTAGGACATTGGGAGCACATCTCTATAGAGGATATTGGAACCATTGCTCCTTTCTCTCTCTGTCTCTGCTTCCTGGGTGCCCAAAGTGAATAGCCTACTCTGCCACACACTGCATCATGATGTTCTGCTTCAATGCAGGACCAAAAGCAATGGCACCAACTGACCGTGGACTGAAATCTCTGAAAAGCATGAGCTCAAATGGAACGTTCTCCTTCCTGGTTTGTCTATTTCAGGTGTTTTGTTTCAATGGCCCAAAGCTGAGAGCCCTATGATTGGGAAATCTGAGTAGTATTCTAGGGTCTCTTGTGTGACCTCGGTTACACACATGGTATTTCTGCCTCCTTTTCTCTCAGAAGACCCATTTACCTTTTCGGATGCAATGCCCATGTCCAGCGGTTCAGAAAACCCGCTGACTCCGTGATGGGTTAGGAATAATGGGAACTTCCTGAGTATTTAGGACATTGTTATTTCTCTGCACACTATTGCCTTCTTTAAGAGCAACTGAAACATCAGAAACCAAAACAAGGTGCAGTGTTTTGGGATCTGATCACTAGCTTCTAAAATGCCTCTAGCTCTAAGAAACCACACATAGATTTTTAATTAAAATTCTTTTTTTGTCACTTTTTTTTCTCAAAGAAAATGTGAGGAATTTGTTCTTTATTGCTTTGGGACTGGAGAAGGAAAATTGAAAGTATAATTAATTGTTAAAGGGTAGTACTGATATTAGATAAGTTGCACTGGGGATAAGTATATGTTTTTTAGGGTATTAAAGAGAAATTTCCAGACTTGAGTAGCACTAGAGAATGTGAAGTCTTTGAAATTAAGGAAACAGGAGAATGCTCAATTTATAAGCAGCACAGTCTTGAATATATTAAAAATATACATATGCACTTAAAGAATTAAAATCAGACTAGGAGATCTCAAAATGCTAATATTCACTTAACAACTATTATCTCCGGGTCTTAGAGTTCTGAAGGAGTGTTATATTTACTTCATAATTTTTGTACATTTTCAATGTTTTTTTTTACAATAAAAAATGTTCCTGTTATAGTTAAAAGTCATGTTTTCTCTACAAAAACGATGACCACGATTATTAAGTAAAGTCTCACCACACACTTCTTATCAGGCGCTATGTTCTGGAAGGCCCTGTGGCCTCAATTAAAGCCTCCCTTTTATGTTGGTTTGTGCTTACTGCCTAGTGAACCTTTTTTTCAGGGAAACTTGCAGCAACATTGGCTGCAGCTTTATCAGGAATCTCTGCTGTCAATCTCAGTGAGAAAGAAAACCATTGTTAAGAAAGACACTTGCTTGCCGGGCTCCTCTTTCTCAGAGGTAGTTTTTTTTTTCCCCCCTTTTATTCTTTTTCTCTTTTCTTTCTTTCTTTCTTTCTTTTTTTTTTTTCATGGCGGTTAATTTCCTACTTGCTTCAGTTTCTCTCTTGACTTTAAAATATCTGATTTTTAGTGCCCTTCAGGGAGGCCTGAGGGTGCCGGGTATGGAAACTCTAGCATTTCTTCCTCGTAGCCTCTTATGTAAATTTAGGTTATGACTGCATGAAAAATTTGTTGGGAAAAGTCATCAATAGGGCCATATGTTAGAGTTTCAAAAGTCCTCCTAATTTTCATTTAACTCACATCATAAAAACCACCCTCCCATTCAATCAGACTATTATAAGGTGTTTTAGATGAGTGATGGACGAGTGCCTGTGAGGGGAGAGCTAATCGGAAGGCCTTGATCTTCCCCAGGGCGATTAATCTTTCGTCTTTCATACGTGCTCCACCCTCCCCCACATATGCACAGTGCTGAAAGCAAAATCATAAAAAAAGAAGAGAGCTCTTAGAGTCCATAAAAATGTGAGTAAGACTTTACATTTTATTTTTATTTACTAGAAATTTATGGAACATGAGCAGAGGCATAGTTGTGATTCATAGCGGGTGTCCGATTTCCGCGTCCCTTCTTGCCCAGGGCTATGACGCATTCACACTCTGTATGGCACGGCCCTCTTCCCAGTAAGGAGGAGAGCTCACAGAGAGAGCAGGGAGCTTTGGTTCTTGTCTCCAAGGACCACAAGGAAACATGAATCTTGCTGGCTTTCATTTAGAATGTTTCCTGTCATTATATTTAACAACTCTTTATATGACCCTTGCAGGTCAGCTAAAGGATGGATGGCTCTTTTCTAGTTAGATAATGAGACAAAATCTACATAATGTGCCCAGTGATTCATGTTGAATGTTAATAATGTATGCAGCTTTGAATGACCTGTGTATGGCATTGTGGTGCTCTGGGAAGGGTAGCTTACTGTGTGCATGACAGCAATATGGAAATTTTATCAGCAAGACCCTGGACAACGTGGATTCCTTCATCATCCTGATGGCATGTCAAGATGGACGAGCTTCTCACAGATATGGGAGTTTTAAAGATTTAGTTTTTAATTTTCATCTATGTATATATCTGTGTTTCTGTGTGAGTGCCTATCATGTGTATTCATGGAGGCCAGAAGAGGGTAATAGATCCCTGGAGCAGGAGTTACAGGTGGGTATAGACCTACAGATGTGGATGCTGACTACCAAGTTCTGGTTCTGTATAGGGGTTGAAGTTATCAGCTACCAAGCCCTCTTTCTAGCCCCAAAATAGGAATATAGCTCCTGAACAGTATGCTATCCATGACTTTGGTTGAAGAGTTCATGAGATAGTTTATATCATTCAGCCTTTAGCAAGTTTAAAGAAAGAAAACTATACTTTGTTCATTTTCAGTTAATTCAACAGCTTTTACAGTTGGGCATTAAAACATTTAGCTACTTATGTAAAAAACGCCTGCTGGAAAACAGTCAAACATTTGAAAATCCATATAGTGGAAGAATATAACCACAAGACAACATTGTTGGTGTTATTGTCTTTTCCTATGCTGGTTTTGGTTTTCTGAGACAGAGTCTTGTGTAGTCCAAGTGACCTAAAACTTGCTCTAGAGATAAGAATGACCTTGAACTAATTCTTTGGTCTCTACCTCCCAAG
>JADRCD010218234.1:10456-51667 GCA_019843815.1 Montemys delectorum | reverse complement strand
ACCACTCTGTCTTATTCCCTTGAGATAGAGTCTAATTTTTCTGAACCTGATTCTCACCCTTGCTGTCTGGATGACTAGCCAGACAGTCCTACTATCTTCCTGTCTCAGGATTACAACCATACCAGCTGTGTCTGGCTTTTACATAAGTTCAGAGGACAGTATTTCAGATCTTTGTGCTTGTATGGACATTATTCTTAACCACTGAGCCAAGCGCTCAATCCCTCTATGTCCTTTTTTATTCAGTCCCCAACACAGTGGACTCCATAATTCTGCTTGCCAATCAAGTCTGCATCACTCCTTGACCTAGCTTGCCAGGGTCACTCTTGTAACCATCGTCTTAGGCTGTCATTGTGAAACAGTTGGCCTAACCCAGGCATAGGCATCATAACAATCCCATGTAACACTTATAGTTAGCAAATGGAGGAGCTAAGGCTCAGAGAAGA
Organism: Montemys delectorum; assembly: GCA_019843815.1. NCBI lineage: Eukaryota > Metazoa > Chordata > Mammalia > Rodentia > Muridae > Montemys > Montemys delectorum. Next base: position 51,224 of record JADRCD010218234.1, on the reverse strand, counting down.
TATCACTCTAATGCCATGGTTCCTTAGGTAGGAAAACAGGGGTATAAATGCATAGCTTCCTCTTTTGAGTGGCTGGAAACTTACAGACTTTCCTGCAGTAGCAGAAAATATTAAGAAGACCCTCTGTGGCCTGATTTACTACAAGTTAATAAACCTTACTCCCAGCAGTAATTGTTGTCTCACAGGCTTCTCACACTTAGTATATCTAAAACTGAACACTGACCCTGTCAGCCAGTGCCAATGTGTTCTTCATACAGTCTCTATTTAGGCCACCAGCGTCATCCCACCTACTTGCCTTTGGCCAGAGCCTAAGCACCTTGTATCCAGAGTATACCATATCAGCAAATCTTAAAAACTTGGGTGCTTTTCCCCACTCTCCGCTTCCTAACCTTGACTTAGATCATCTTTTCTCCCACTTGAGCATTGCTTCTAAATGCTATTTCTCCTCTTGTTCTCTCCATTAAAAAATGGTTTCCAAGATACAAACGTTACTAAGGTCCTTACCTACAGAGTCAACTTTCCTTCATACTGTCTGCATGGAAACACCTATACACTTAACCCCACACTCTCCTCTCCAACCTTGTCATCCCTTCTCCTTATTTGGCCCTAAAGCTATACTCTAGGTCAAGTGCCTTGTTAGCTGCTCCTTGCGTGCTATTGTTTAAGATTTCCAAGTACAGTGACAGTCACTCCCCAACCCTGTCTCTTTCCCCCTCATAGTCATCTTTTCATTCTCATATAGCCCTGACCACTATCTGCAGTCATATGTTTTTGTCTGCTGATGTGTTGAGCAATCCAACTTCGTTCACTCTGCTTTTAATTCCTTACCAACTGGGAGTTTGGTTGCTTTCCCAATGCAAAACCCCCAAAGCAAGCCCAAAATTAGTACCCAACAGACATTAAGAAAGACTTAGCAAACAGCTAAGGGGATGGACAGCCATATGCTACTCGAACACTCTTCTGGCTTTTATTGGTAGAGCAAAAGGTCATAAGACCACAACTAGAGTTCTGAGGGATGAATGCCGTGACTAAAACATGCAAAGAATTTTAAAGGCATATGAGAAGTTGGAACGAAGCTAACTAAGCCTTGGAAGGTCAGAGAGAGTTCCTTGGAGAGAACTGTCCTCATAGAAGGTTCAGTTTCCTAAGAATTGTTCCTTTGAAATGAAAAGGTATAGCCGGGCAGTGGTGGTGCATGTCTTTAATCCCAGCACTTGGGAGGCAGAGGCAGGCAGATTTCTGAGTTCGAGGCCAGCCTGGTCTACAAAGTGAATTCCAGGACAGCCAGGACTATACAGAAAAACCCTGTCTTGAAAAAAAAAACAAAAGAAAAAAAAAGAAGAAGAAATGAAAAGGCACACAGGTGCCGTTCCTCAACAGTAAGAAGCAACACAGTATGCTGGTATGAGCCTGGATGCTATGTTTGTAAATTCTGGAGGCTGCTAGCATTCAGGACTGCTACTCTCATCTAATGTTTGAAAATAGCCTCTTAGGTTTAGATCTTTGGGGTGAAAGGGAAGAAAGTGTCTGGGAAGTCTCTCTCTCTTCTGAAAGGTTTATCCATAGCTTGCCAGGATAGCTGCATTTTTGGACGCCATGAGCCACATCTGGCTCTCAGACTCTCATTGATATTGCCATGGTGCTTAATTAAGCATAATACTGGCATAAACAATATAGTCACGGAATGCTGGAGATAATAAGAAGGGCATGCTGTAAAGCATCAGACAGGGACTGTATAGTTTAAAGGATGATTTTTATCAAAATCTAAAGTTGGAGTCCTTTCCGTTGTTTGTTTCTTCAGTTGTTCTGACTCACTGGTGCCATTGCTGGTGCAGACGATGGGCCTGTGCTTGCTTATAAATCAATCACTGTTTTAAGCACTGTATAAGACTTTGCTTATATGGATGCATCTCCTACATTTTGCCTCTCTCCAGCCTCTTGCTTAAATGTTGACAGTAAATACTCATTGACCCTTTTAAACTGCTTTCCCGCTCCTTGCATCTATCTTCCAGCCATGTTAGTCCATGTTTCTAACAAAGGACCGTATCGTGCCTTCAGTGTATGAGGTATATATCTAATTACTGTCTTTATCTCACCAATAGGCTCTTGGGGGAAAGAACTGTCATTTCACTTCCAGATTCTTTTTAACATGTAGCATCTGACTTTCTGATAAATGTTCAAAAGCACCTAGAATAAATGAGCCATTCCCCTGAAGAAGCAAATAATTCTCACCCTTTTGCCCTGAATGTAAACTAGAAGGCGGTGGCTTCAGAATAGAATCATTAGGCAGTACTGAGAACTGATAATGGATTTGTTGCAGGTGCTCTAAAAAGCCAGGGGTGGGGGTGGGGACACTCTGGTAAGAGATTAAAGCCAGAGACATTCCTCAGGCTTAGACTGTATCACTTTCTGACTCACTTAAAACCCGAGGAATCATCATGAACCGTGTTTTGTTGCCTGCTTCCTTAATTGTTATATCTGCTATTATGTTTAAATCTGGGATTAAAAGCTTACTTAGCCCTTAAGACTCTAGTTAATGCTCATTAGTCACTATGACAGCAAAACAGGTACCTGCCTGCGTCCCATCTCTTTGCATGGCCATATATGGTCTGAGCTTGTCATCTGCTGTGCTAACGGAAAGGGTGGGCTGCAGAGGTGGCTTTCTCACCGCCACATGTGTGAGTCTCTCCAAGGATCTTGTCACACTCAATGAAGCTGGGCTCCACCCTGGTGTTCCCTGTGTTTCTGATTGACTGTCTCCGGGTTGAGTCCTAAAATGTGCCTTTCTAACATGTTCCTACACAGGCCAGCTGCTGCCCAGCGAGCTGGTCCAAATGGCCTCTCTAATCTTAATGTACTTGGGCGTTGCCTGGGCATGGCATGCACACGCTGCTTTAGGGTGTCTGCGACAAGCTTTGAGGTGCTGCATTTATTTCTTCTTTTTTTGTTTGTGTGTTTGTGTGGAGATGTGCATGGATACACATGAATGTGAGTGTGCAAACATATATGTGCACATGTGTGGGTTTGCATGCATATAGCATATATATATATATGCACATGAGTGGGAGTATACATGGACATATGTGCACATTTGTGGGTGGGGTGCATGTATGCGAGTGTGCATGCATATATGCACATGGAAGAGTGGAGGTGTGCCTATATGTGCACATGTACTGATGAGTGTGCATATATATGTATGGTCACATGTGTGCAGATGTGCGTGTGTGTACCTACACATGAGTGTGGATGCTGGAGGTTGATGTCAGGTGCCTTTCTCCACTGCTTTCCACTTTATTTACTAAAGCAGGGTCTCTCACTAAGCCTGGAGCTTGCTAATTTGACTACTTAGCATGCCTGCTTTCTACAGGGTTCCCTTGCACTGGGACTGCAGGTAGGCTGCCACACCCACCCTGTGGGTGCTGGGTACCTAAATTCTGGTCTTCTTCCTCATACTACAAGTGCATGATCCCCTGAGCCATCTCCCCAACACTGACGTTCTGCATTACTAAGACCTTGCTAAGCACTGTTGTTGGGCCACCTTTGAAAAGTTTACCTCTCTAGCCAAATAGTTATTCACTATAGATGCTTAAAACAACTGCTATCCAGATCAGGATATTGCCTTGCTTCAGTCACCCTGTGGGGAGAGCCTAGGATTCTGTATTTTTCAAGAGCAGCCCCAGCAGCATGAATCAATTAGTGCTATGACCATATTACATGCTTGAAGGGAAACTGGAGAAGAGAGAAATCATTTGTAGAGTTTTCATGTAAATACTAATAAAATTTATGTAAACTGGAGAATATACAAAAAAATACTATTCTTTTCTACTGTTACCAAGATACATTTTTTTTATTTATATTGAAAGTCTTCTTCCAATCAGTGGGGTTTATAATTATAAGCAGCAAAATTTTTTTTTAAACAGGACAGAAAGAGCTGGGTGGTTCTTACATTCTATCAAGTGTAGTACATTAATTAAAAACAAACACGGGATGTAGTCTCTCAATAAGACTTGGAATTGACCTGTTAAGCTAGACCATCAAGGCCAGGAACCAGCCTATCTTCCCAGCCCTTTTAAGTGAATGCTGGGGATCAAACTCGCATTCTCATGATTTCACACAAGCACTTTATTCACTGAGCTATCTCTGCAGCCCCTACCTACTTCAGACTTTAGGAAAAAATACATTGGAATGATATAAAATATATAAAAATTACTTGTAACTTTTTTTGTAATTTTCCTTTTCTTTGTAAGTAGGGAATTTGGTGTGGAGAGGGGCACTAATTAATTTCATCTTTAAGAAAAAATAGATATTAGTGTTCTGTTCAGGAAATTTTCCCCTGTGCCTATGTGCTCCAGGCTCTTCCCTACTTTGAATTCCCAAAATACAACCCACAAACCACAAGAAACTCAAGAAGAAGGAAGACCAAAGTGTGGATGCTTCGTTCCTTCTTAGAAGGGGGAACAAAATACCCATCTAAGGAGTTGCAGAGACAAACTATGGAGCAGAAACTGAAAGAAGGACAATCCAGAGACTGCTCCACCTGGGAATCCTTCCCATACTCAATCATCAAACCCAGACATATTGTGGATGTCATCAAGTGCTGGTTGACAGGAGCCTGATATAGCTGTCTCTTGAGAGGCTCTGATAGTGCCCAACTAATACAGAAGTAGAGACTCACAACCATCCATTGGACTGAGCATAGGGTCCCCAAGGAAGGAGCTAGAGAAAGGACCCAAGGAGCTGAAGGGTTTGCAGCCCCTTAGGACAAACAACAGTATGAACTAACTAGTACCCTCAGAGCCCCCAGGGACCAAACCATCAACCAAAGAATACACATGGGGGACTCATGGCTCCAGCAGCATATGTATAGCAGAGGATGGCCTAGTCGGTCATCAATGGGAAGAGAGACCCTTGGTCCTGTGAAGGTTTATGCCCCAGCGTAGAGGAATGTCAGGGCCAGGAAGTGGGAGAGGGTGGGTTGGTGAGCAGGGGGAGGAGGGAGGAAACAGGATTTGGTTTTTGTTTTTGTTTTTGGTATTTTTTTCAGAGGGGTAACCAGGAGACGAGATATCATTTGAAATGTAAATAAAGAAAATGTTTAATAATAAAAAAAAGAAAAAAAGAGAGATAGTTGGTGGAGCTTTGAGAAGACCCCAGGGAAAGAGAGAGGAGGAGGAAAAAGGAGTCTGTGTGGACCATTGATGGGGAACAGCAGATGCACAGCTGCCCACATGGCCTGGGAAGTGAATATGGGACTAAGAGACAAGAGCATGCAATGCAAAACAACAATCCTCCACCAAAACACAATGCACACACACACACACACACACACATGCACACACACACACATACACACACATACACACACACACACATGCACACACACACATGCACACACACACACACACACTTTGGTCATTTCTAAGAACTCATGGGGACCCAGGCTACATTCCAGTGCTCTCTGAACTTAGCACGTGCTTCCTCTGGATGCACATACTGACTCAAGATGGCCTGAACTCCACAAACAACTTGTTAACTTGACATTTATTTTTTCCCTCAATTATCTTCTGAGGTCAGCAGTTTCTTTGGACATATCTCGTCCATTTATTTAGGGCTTTGGTTAAAAAATATATATATCCCACTAGGAATCAAATGCCCCTCACAAAAGCATTTCCCAAACTGGTGATCTAAACTACAAAAGTATGGAGAATGGTTGCGGACAGGGTAGGAAAAGCATACACGTAATGAGTTCCTACTGCTTGCATATGAAAAAATAAAAGTAGGTGATTCTTTTCCATGGAGGTTTCCCAGACTCCTTCAAGCAGAAATCATAACAGCAACTAGTAGCAGTCAGTGAGCAGGGGTGTTGGTGCACGCCAATAATCCTGGAACTAGAGAGGCTGTGACAGGAAGAGAGAGGTAAGCTGGGCTACATAGTGAGACCCTGTCTCAGAAAACCATATGACCTCAAACCACTCAGTGTCAGAACAGTATCCCAGACAGTTTCAGTTGCTGCCTTCTCTAATAGTTCAATTTCAAGTTTTACTAAATCCTAGCAGTTTTCTACTGCAAGATGGGGAAAGAGGTTTCACAGCAAAAAAGGAAAGCATATGGAGACCAGAAGAGGGGATCAAGGAGAAAATCTAAAATTAAACTTCAGCTATGTACTGTAGCCTGAGGCAGACCTTGCTTTCAACCCCTAGGAAGTCCCAGTAGGTCTCCTGCAGAGGGGGGGTCAGAGCAATTCACCATAATGGGTAATAGCTCAGGGCTTCAGTCTATCCTGCAAGGTCTAACCGTTTGAAAGTGGCATAATCTCTGCCAAACCTAGCGTGCACCTCCATCTAGGGCAGTAAGAAAGATGTCTCATACAGGACAAGGAGGACAGTAAGTGGAATAGGCTAATCACTAGCAGCTGTCATCATTAAAGCATCCATTGGCCAAGATTCAGAGTATGACTGAGAAAGTTTACTTGAAAAGCATGGGAATACCGAGATATTGCGACAACTCTACTCGAGTTTTGCAATATACATGCATATGGGTAGATACAACTCAGATATGTAGGTAGGTAAATATGCATATTATGCTGAGCAGTTCAAGATGGGAAAGAGACCAACAGTTGGCTCAGTGGGTGAAGCATCCACTGCACAAGTGTGAGATCCTGAATGCAGATGGTCAGTACCCTCACTGTAAGAACCTAAGAGCATCAGATGTTCTCATAAAAAGATGGTGAGGCAGTAGGCACTGGGAACCCCAGCAGAGAAAGGCTGATCCTGGGGGCTCCCTGGCCAACCCATCTAGCCTGAGTGAGAAGCTGCATGTTCAGGGAAGGACTGTCTCTCAAAATAAAGTAGAAAGGCTGGCGAGATGGCGAGATGGGTAAAGGTAAAGGTACTCAAACCTGATGAACTCAAGTTTGGTTTCTGGAACCTATAGTGGAAGGAGAGTTCAGATTCCTGAAAGTTGGTCTCTGTCTTAGTTAGGGTTTCTATTGCTGCAATGAAACAACATGACCAAAAAGCAAGCTGGGATGAGAAGGTTTTATTCAGATTACAACCTCACATTGCTATTCATCACCAAAGGAAGTCAGGACTGGAACTCAACGGGGCAGAATCCATGTAGGTTACTGCTTATTGGCTTGTTTACCCTGTCATACTCAACCCGCTTTTTTATAGAACCCAGGACCACCAGCCTAGGGATGGCATCACCCAAAATGAGCTGCCCCCACACCCCACCATTGATCACTAATTGAGAAAATGCCTTACAGCTGAACTTCATGGAGAAATTTCCTCAACTGAGGCTCCTTTCTCTCTGATGACTCTAACTTGTGTTAAGTTGACACAAAATCAGCCTGTACAAGCTTGGACCTTCATATGTATGGCATGGCATAGATGTGTCCACACTCACACACAGAGATAATACATGCACATACACAATGATAATAATAATAGTAATAATAATAATAATAATAATAATAATAATAATAATAATAATAGAAGGAGAAGAGGAGGGGCAAGAAAAGGAAGAGGAGAGAAGGAGGGGAGGAGGAGGAGGAAGAAGAAGAAGAAGGAGGAGGAGAAGGAGGAGGGGGAGGGGAGGGGGAGGAGGAGGAGGGGGAGGAGGAGGAGGGGGACAAGGAGGAGGAGGGGGAGGAGGAGGAGGAAGAAAAGAAGAAAGTTGTTGTTTAAAAGAAAGAGCTGGGTACACACCTTAAATCCCAGCACTTGGGAGGTAGAGAAAGGCTCTCTGAGAGTCCAAGACCAGCCTTTTCTACATAGAGGGCTACAGGTAAGACAGGGCTACAGTGATACTCTGTCTCAAAAACAATTTTCTAAAAGAAAATAAGAATCACTTTGTCTGTCCAGGGTCTCTTGGCTTTGCATATGAATTTTAGGATTTTTCTATCTCTGTGAAATGTCATGGGGATTTTGAGTGGGATGGTTCTGACTCTGTCAATCACATTTGGTAGGATGGTTGTTTTCACATTAGTCCTACCAACCCATGAGCAAAGGAGGTCTTTGGAATTCTAGTATCTTACTCAAGTAAATTCTTTAGAGATTTGAATCTTTCCTTCTAGAGGTTTTTTATTCCTTTGGTTATGTTTATTCTTAGATTCTTTTTTTCTTTTGAGGCTATTATGTATGGGAGTGTTCTCATGATCTCATTACAGCAGGTTTGTTGGTATATAAAAATGCTACTGATTGTTGTAAGTTGGTTTTGTACCCTACCACTTTGCTGAAATTTTCCATCACTTCCAGTTGTTTTCTGGTGGAATTTTTGGAACCTCTTACTTATAATATTGTGTAATCTGCAAATAGGGAAAGCCTGATTTATTTATTTTAATCCTATATTTCCTTCTCTTGTCTTATTGCTCTAGCTACTGCTTCAAAACACTATTATTGAAAAGGCTTGGGGACAGAAGACATTCCTTTCGTGTTCTTTATTTTACACTTTAACATTTAAATTAAACTTAACTTAAAATTAAAGTTTAAAGGGGTTTTCTTTAAATTTTTTCTACATTCAAGATGATGTTGCTATGGATTTGTCATGTAAGTCGTTTATTACATGGAGGTACATTCCCTTTAGTTCTAGTCTCTTGTGTCTAGCTAGACTTGTTGGCTTTTGTCAAAGGACTTTATGGCATCTATTGAGATGATAGTTGTGATTTTTATCTGTTACTCTATATGATTTATTATACTTGATTTGTATCAACTTATATCTCTTGAACCACTCCTACATCACTGGGCTAAAACCAACTTGGTTATGGTAGATGCTGTTTTTGATACATGCCTATATTCTCTTCACAAGCATTTTACTGAGAATTTTTTTCATCTGTGTTTATTAGGGATATTGTGTTGGTATTGTTGTTGTATCTTTACCTGGTTTTGGTGTTAGAGTGATACTGGCTTCATAAAAGGAGTTTGGAAGTACGACTTCTCATTCTTTCTTTTTTTAAAAATGAGCAGTACTGGTTATAGATCTTTGAAAGTCCAGTATGATTCTGCTGTGAATCCATCTGGACCTGGAATATTTTGGTGGCTGTGGTCAATAATACTGGGTTATGCACTTGAAACCTACAAAAACAGTATTTTTGTCTTTTGTGTTTTATTGGACATCAATGTTTGTTCTCCACATGTGCATGCATAGAACATGTACATACTCTCCATACAGTAGATTCTCTCTCTCTCTCTCCCTCCCTCCCTCTCTCTCTCTCTCTCTCTCTCTCAGAAAAAAATGGAAAAAAAACCAAACCAGTATTTCTAAAATAAATATTTAGAGAAAATAACAACAATAATAGACCCTGTTTAATTCCCTATAAAAATTAATCTTTCATTCCTTAGTGGAATAAATTTATTGTGTCAAACATATTTCAAATTTTCTTCCAGTTAATAATAAATATAATACTAAAAATTCTATTTTGACAATTGTATATATTTAAAGAAAGCAATGTCTTTCAATATACCAGTTGCTTCTGACATGAATGCCATGATCAAGTTATTAACATAAGCATTACTTACCATAATTATGACTCTTATTGTATAGTAAGAACACTTAAAAATACTGCTTTTGCAGTTTCAAGTGCATAACCCAGTATTATTGACCACAGCTGCCACACTGTAGATTACACCTCGGGAACCTTTGCATCCTGCCTACCTGAAATGCTGTCCTCTTGGACCAGCATTTCCTATCCTTCTCATCTCCCTGGTAACCACCATTTTCCTCTCTGCTTTTATCAGTTTGACCTTTTCAAATTGCAATGTATTAGTCAGATAGTGAAACACTTGTGGTCTATTTCCATAGGCATATTGACCTCCAGGCTAATCTAGGTGACTACAAATGGCTACAAACGGCCATCTTTCCCTCTTTTGGCATGGTGTGTGTAATAAATCTGCTTCTCACTTTAATATGGGATTACATCTCAGTAAACCCATCATAAATCAAAAGAATTATAAGCCAACCCTTCAGCTAATATACCTAGACCACAGAACTCCACAGCTGGGCAATGAAGAGCCCTGTGGCAGATGGGTTGTTTATTCACCTGCCTGAGCCACTGCCTAAGAGCTGCAGCTTGCTGCTGCTGCCAGACAGCAAGAAAGAGAGCTGTAAATTGTCACTGGGACAGGAAAAGACCAAAATTCAGAGTTCAAAGTATATATACCAAGTGCATGAGTGCATATTGTTGAGGCAAATTCATAAAGTTCCTATAAAAATCACGATATAGCCACTATACTTTAGGATTGTATGTGTTCCATTGTGTGTGTGTGTGCAATCACACCTCCCGTAATGACAGATAATATGTTTCTGAGACCTGTGTCATTCAGGGGTTTCATCATTTCGTGGACACCATGGAGAGTATGTATACAAATCAAGATGGTGATAAAGTCACTTAGTAATATAATCCAGACCACCACCAGAGTTCTACATATACACATTGGTAAATATAGCACTTTCTTTTTATCCATTCATCCATCAGCATGGTTGTTCCCAGGTCTTGGCTATTACAAATACTGCTACAGTGATCAGGTGACCTCCGATATTGCTCTGAAATTCTGGTTTCATTTCCTTCTGGATCCTGGGTCATTACATACCCACTAAGTGAACTGTGATATAATTTAACAATGCTTCTTTGAACAGGTGAAGAACTTCCACCCTGTTCTCCGTTCTCTTCTTATGTTACTAGCATCACTGGATAGGGTTCCCTTTTGTCCATATGATCAGCAATCCCTAGCTTGGCTCTCAGGTCATCCTAGAAGTGTGAAGTGCTACATCCTTGTCATATTTATCTGCAGTTTTCCAATGATTGCTGACGTCAGGCACTTATACACATTTTGGGCATTTGTCTTTTCTGGAGAACTGAGTAAACAAATCCTTCACCTATATTTGAATTTGGGGTTGTTTGTTTTGTCTTATATTTTGTTTGGTTTTCTTTGCTTTTCACTTTTATTTTTTGATACTGTTATTTTCAAGTCTACATGTGTTACAAATATTAATTTTTATCAAATGCCTGCTTTACAAATATTTCCCCTCTCTGTTGCTTGTCTGTTTACTCACAGTGGACTTTCCCTCTCTCTATGGCTGTCTGTTCACTCACAGTAAGGTCTTCCCCTTGCTTTTCAGTTTAGTTTATTGTAATCCTATTTTCTCATTTTTGGTGTTGCTGCCTATGCCTCTGATTCATATAAAAAAAATCTTACTGGGCTGTGATGTCACACACACTTTTAATATCAGCATTCAGGAGGCAGAAGTTGACGGGTCTCTGTGAGTTCAAGGGAGCCTGGTCTGCAGAGCAAGCTCCAAGGCAGCCAAGGCTACACAGAGAAAGAAACCCTGTCTTGAAAAACAAAGAATCATTACCCAGGAGGCAAAGAGAGATTAGCAACAAGAGAGAGAAAAATGGAGAGAATCATATAGGCGTGAAATATGAACAATGCACAATGACTGTATGTACAAACACTGAAAAACAATTAATAAAATAATCATTGCCTGGACCACCATCAACGTTTTTTAACCTCCATTTTTATTTTTTAACTTCCATTTGTTTTTTTTTGTTTGTTTGTTTTGTTTTGCATTTGAACCTATATGCGTTTTACTCTTCTGTGTCTTACATCATGATTTTAATCCATTTGATTTGGCTTTTTGTACATTATGTAAGACCAGACTCTTTTATTCTTCAAAATATGGGTGAGTATTCAGTTTTTCAAGAACCATTTACTGAAAATACTCTTCTCTCCCCACGTACAATCTTGGTTCCTTTGATATCATCAGGGGTTGTTCACTACTGGGCTCTCCATTGTATTCTGTTGGTCTGTAGGCCTCTTTCCATGCCTGTACCATGTTCTATTGTTTATTGGACATTTGTAATATCTTTTGAAATCAAGTAGTTTCAGGGTCTCTATATTTGTTCTTTTTGTACAAAATTGCTTGCACAAGGTCTTTATGGTTTTAGAAAATATAATAGGATTGTATTGACCTTGTAGAGATCTGTTTAGTATGAGCATTTTAGCCAGCTAGTGTTTTCAAATCTACTTATTTGTATCTTCCTCACTTTCTTCATTGTTTTATATTTTTCAGTATAAAGATCTTTGACAATGATTAAACTTATTTCTATGTGTTTTATTTTTTAATGGTGTTGTGAATAGGATTAGTTTATTAATATTTGGACATCCTATTGCTAGCATATAGAAGCACAACTAATTTTTGTGGGTGGATTTTATTTTCTGAAACTTTTCTGAATAGTACATATGTGTGTTCATGTGTATGGGTAATGTTATCATGTGTTTCTTTGTGAACATACATGCTCATGTGTCTGTGAACACATAAGCTCCTGTATATGCATGTGTGCATGTGTATGTACATGTATGATCATGTGTGCAATCATATGTGTATGATTATGTATATAGTCTCTAGAGCTGTAATTTCATGGATTATATAATGAGTTAGATCCCATTGTCTGATCAATGTTGATCATATCAACTTTCCTTCTGATTTGAGATGCTTTTATTTATTTTTCTTGTCTCATTTCTGTAGATAAGACTTCCAACACTGTGTTCAACACAATTAGCAGTAGAAAGCATTGTTGCTGTGCCCCCTGATCTTGGATGAAGTGCTTTCAGCTTATTACTAAAATTAGCTGTGGACTTGTCTCACCTCCCCTTCAATATGTTACAGTGCTGTCCTCTTACACCTTATGTGAGTGTCATATTCAAAAATAATGCTGAGCCAGGCATCAAGTACTTTGTCTATATCCATGGAGAAGATTATAAGGTTTTTGGTCTTCTTTCTTTGAATGTGATATATGACATGTGCTGATTTTTAAGTTGAGTCATTCTTGTAACTCTTTAGTAATATACTATTTAATAGTATGTAGTCCTTTTAGTGTACTGTTGAATTTGGCTGGCTTGCATTTTGTTTATTAAAAATGTGTCATATTTATTGTTGCCATAAACTTAAGCTAGTGCATGATACGTGAAGGACTCCCACACTTCAACTGAACAGAATCGTACTTCTTGATTCCGGTATTTGAATGTTCACTAAATGCTATGAAGAACTGAAGCTAATAAATGATGCTAATAACTCTACAATTCTTATTGCTGATAAGATAATAACTCTTCTCTTTGTATTTCAACCCTAATGGGTGTATGAGACAGATTTAAGGGACAAGAGAAAAGATTGAAATACATAAATGAAATATAAAGACATATCATTGTACTTCATCAGGAATGGCAGAAGATAAAGAAGCTACAAAACTAAAGGGTATTTAGTTTTTGAATGTTTTGATGGAGTTATGCTGTGTATGGGTAAAGCAAGATTTAGAGTTATTTTAAGAGGATAGGGAAGTGAGTAGATGGTGCTGTGAAGACAGTTGTCTCGTAGGTCAGTTCTTCCCAAACTCTGATGGGCACCTCCATCTCTTGAGGCACTCCTTAGGAGCAGATTCTGAGTAAGAAGATCCAGATGGAAAGCTGAGCCCACATCCCTTCAGCACTCCAGAGTAACTGCTGCTGTTGCTCTTCTGTCCACATGTTGAGGAGTAAGATCACAGATTATACAAATAGTCACCTTTGGTCCACCAAACTAATTTCCTTTTCTCATTTCACTTGAGAAGACCTATAACCCTCTTATCAGTATAAGTGAGTTGAGTAAAGAGAACCAAGGCAGTATTCACTTGGAAAGGTTTATTTTCTAAATAAGATTACTTAGACAAAATTTCCTCCATTGTTGGGTCACCTGGAATCTGTTCATTTTTGCCACAAATGAGTTTTCATTACATTTCTACTTTGATCCAAGGGTCACGGAGACTTCATCCATTTACCAAACCTACTCTTTATGACTACTCTATCAACTGTTCTTGGCTCCAAGCTTTCAGATTTGAAGGCAGTGTGGTTCCCACAGCTGTGGAAGACAGTTTTTATCCTAACTCCACCAACCCTAGTAAGCACACATGTTTTTCTGAGCCTTCAATTGTTCTGAAATAAGAAGCATGAAATGGTGTGTGGGGGAGTACAGAAAGTAATAAGATGACATGTACCACGGCTCACAAAGTGTCTGGCACAAAGTTACTACCAATAAATACCAGATTTCATGCTCATCTCACTTATCTTGCTCCAATCCCTGGTTGTTTTTTTGTTTGTTTGTTTTGTTTTGTTTTGTTTTCAGAATCCCAAACTGTTACATGTAGAACTCATAACATCTCGATGTAGCTTCCACAGTACTCAAAGACCAACTTTTTTGCCCACCTTGATCAAGTTTAGTTAATTAAAGCAATTCAAATCAGTTGGACAGCATCCTTCTCCTCCTCATGGTGAGCCCCTTATTATTATAGGGAAGATTGCTTGGAAACCATCAAGAGACACAGGACCAGTATCACATGTGAGAGGGGCTAACTTTACTGTGTCTCTCATTAAACACATAGACTCTTAAGGGAACATTTTCATGAATCAATTTTATTGGAATTCAACGAGAAAGAATTTCTTAATTTGAATTTATTTACTTAATCCTTCATTATAATGTGTGTTAACACTCTTAATTTGTATGATTTGCTTAATGAAAAATGGGACCCATAAAATACGTGTCACTCTTAAACCATCTAAAGAACTGTGTTCTGTCTTAATCACCAAGCATGTCAGAAGCATTGTTTCAACGTCCTCTATTCCAATCTGTGGTTTGTGTCTGCCATCCAAAAATGAGGAGACTTAAGCTTCACCCAGCTGTGTTTCTGAACATGAGCACTCAAATGTCGACCATGTGTGAGAGAAAATCCTCTGGTGGCTGAGAACGTGGATAGACTTGAGGAGGATTATTTGATGGAAAGTTGTTATGTGATATATTTTCATTTACTCACTTAACAAACATTTATTCTAGGCCAAGCTATCAGAGTACAGTGGTGAGGAAAATACACTCTCAACAAAGTACCCACAAAAATGTACAAAACAAGGGCATATTGATTTGGTGTGTCTACTGGAACACCCGCCCACCATAAGCTATTTTATACTAGTTCCAATAAGACTATAAATATTCAACTTAGCTAATATGAACACTATTCTAATTGACAAGAAGATAGATTTGGTCTTTCAAAATATGTTTCCATTTGGCAATAGATCCCCACTGTATTGAGAGGCCTCTTAAATATGTAGGAAACACGGTGCATGCTATCCATGGTCTATAATTAAAATCATAGTGTTGAATTCATAACATATGGCCATTTTCCAAGTTATTCCATGGCCAGCATCTTCTTTGGTCATCACAGTATCTTGTGGCTGATGTGTATGTGTGTGTGTGCAGTTATGACTGTCAATACTAGAGAGGAGAGAGACCTGAGATATTACTCAAGCATTTCCCAGATGAGGCCATCAGAGATGTGACTCAAATCATGTCTTCAGCTCTAACATGGTTGACTTCTGCTGCCCACAAAAGAGGGCTGATTTCTACTGGCCCAGAAATGAGCTTTGAAATCTCTTTCCTCTCCATTAATCCAACATCACAAAGATTTTTTTGTGAATGACCAATAAGAGCCTTTCCATAGCTCCCCTGTGCAGTAATGATGACACCCAAGAGAACTCTGATGAAAATGGAGAGAATGTGAGACTGGGAGCCCTGTTCCTTGTCCAGCACCATGAATGTAATTATCATGGCATTTAACTCTATGTGCATAAGACCAATAGGATAAGCAAGCTGCTATCTTCTGAGACACCAGATGAGGGAGTATGTGGACACAATGTCTCTGAACCTTAGCTTGGAGTCAAACCAATAGCCTATACAATGTAGAGATCCAAGCTTTCAGAGCAATGTAGGAGAGATAATGTAAGGGGATCCTCTCTGGATTCACGAGAGAGCAGATTTGCCGTTTTCTCGTGGTGACATACCATTTGAAATCACTGGCTCTAGGGTCCTCCCTGCTGATAAAAATGTCAGTAAGACATTCTTGACTAGTAAAACATTCCCTAGAACCCAATGCAGTGATTCTCTCATAAATTTCTCTATATCAAAAGTGCCATGTGAGTATTGCTTGTTGGTTTACATTCTATCATCTTCTCTAAGACTAAACAGAAATTTTCTTTAAAAAATATGAGTTAGTCAGAGCTTTGAGCACTTGAACAAAGTTACAGTATAGCCCATCATTTCTCCTGATCCCCAGGAGACTGTGGTTACAAGGCAACAAGGGGAACTGGGCATTTTCTACCCAAGTAGGGCTCCTCACAGTATTATTTCCAACCTTGGAAGAAAAGAAAGCTGAGATCCTCTACCCACTGATTTTAATATTCTCCAAAGTCATGGTAAACCATTAGGAACTGGAAATGTCCCAAACTTACACAGCAATGCCTGTCTTAAGAGCACAGAGAACATTTTTATATGTATATTGAGCCTTACAATTGTGCACTGGCTTGACATTTCTTTAAGTACCGTAGCTCAGACTTTACCATTATCTAGATGCTGATCCAAATTAGCTGTGCTGTAGTTGATCTTTTAAGAATTCAGCAAACAAATAGAGGACCAAATCTTTACATATACTTGGAATCTAGTAAAATTGAAATAGCCGGAGATTTACGGACTTTCCAAGTAAGAATATAACCTGAATCAGTGCCAATTATGGATTAAAATCACAATCCCAGTCATAAAACACCCCTAATGATCCTAACATCAGTTTATCAATCCCTGAATTTTTGCCTCCTGAGATCCAGGAACAGGCCTCATTTCAACACTAAAGGAGTTTAAAACCTTGTTAACATTCTTAGTTCTTGATTCTCCATTAATTCGTTTGTGGAATTTAAAAATGTTTTCTCCTAGATCTCCTTAAGAAAATTCAGGGGCTGGAGCTGCAGCCGGTGGCTGCAGCCGTGGCTGCAGCGGTGGCATGGGGAGCTGCGGCCAGGGTTGGTTTCCCTCCTCGGCCCCCGAGTGGGGAGTGGGTGACACCCCCTAGCCCCCTAAGGGGTCGTGGCTAATTTTTTTTTCATTTTTTTCTTTCCTTTAGGCGATTCTCGAGGTTTTTTTAGTTGCGGGAGGAGTGCCCCCTTCCTCCCTGTCTCCTGCCTCTTACTCCTCTTTCTGCTCCATTCTTGGGGGGTGACTTGGGTCACTCTCTGGGTCTCAATTTTGGTTTTTTTGTTTTTTCCTTTTTTTCTCCTTTATATCTCGTTCCCTCTTGTTTGTGTTGTGTGTGGAAATGGCGAAACTCGGCAAACACAAACACCGTGCCTAAATTGTGTAGATCTGTGATTGAAGATGTTATTAATGATGTTCGATACATTTTTCTGGATGATGGAGTGGATGAATAGGTCCTGAGGGAACTAAAAACTTTGTGGGAGAATAAACTAATGCAGCCTAGGGCAGTAGGTGGATTTCATTCAGAAGAACAGCAGCTTTTGTTGCAAGTTCAGCAGCAGCAGCACCAGCACCAGCAGCAGCAGCAGCAGCAGCACCAGCACCAGCACCAGCCAGCGCAACCTCAGCAAACATCAGCAAGCTCAGACCCAACAGGTTCTTATTCCTGCCTCACAGTCAGCTATGGCACCACAAGCTATTGTTCCTGATTCTACGTTGATCCAACATATGAATGCATCAAGTATTACAAGTGCTGCTGCCACAGCTGCCACCTTGGCACTCCCTGCAGGGGTGACTGCTGTTCAACAGATAGATACTCAGGAATTTAGGCCAGCTGCTTCAGGTGGTCAGAGAGCAGCCAATGGTGCCCGGTATATCTTTCAGCCTCAGCAGTCAGTTGTTCTGCAACAACAAGTTATACCACAAATGCAGCCCGGTGGAGTACAAGCGCCTGTTATCCAGCAGGTCCTAGCTCCACTTCCTGGAGGGATTTCACCACAGACAGGTGTCATCATCCAGCCACAGCAAATCTTATGCACAGGAAATAAGATTCAGGTCATTCCTACAACCGTGGCAGCCCCGACCCCAGCACAAGCACAGATACCTGCAGCTGGACAGCAGCAGCCCCAGGCCCAGCCTGCTCAACAGCAAGCTCCATTGGTGCTGCAAGTTGATGGAACAGGGGATACATCTTCTGAGGAAGATGAAAACGAAGAAGAAGTCTATGAGGAGGAGGAGGAAGGGAAAGAGAAAGATGGAGCTGAAGATGGGCAGGTGGAAGAAGAGCCCCTCCACAATGAAGATGATGTCCGTGACGAGGGAGGGCAGGGACTCTTCGACACAGAAAATGTTGTTGCATGCCAGTATGATAAGATACACAGAAGTAAAAATAAATGGAAATTTCATCTCAAGGATGGCATTCTGAATCTTAACGGAAGAGATTATATATTCTCCAAAGCCATTGGAGATGCAGAGTGGTGAAGAGTCGCCTCATTCCTTTTATAAATAAGACAAAGAAACTTAAAAAGTTAAGATGGACGTTTTGAAACTTGGGACATACGTCAGCCAAAACGTCACTTCTGCATGTCAGAAAAGCGCGGCAAAAGCAAAGCTAGTGGAACCAAGCTAGACCTTGACCACATAGACACCACTTCAGACTGGAAAGCTGTGGAACTGTAGCCCCTGGGGTTCCTGGGCGGGGGGGAGGGGTTTGTGTAGGAAACTGTAACTGTCAATTTTAAATACAGGAACCTGCCATTGGTCATTAGCATGGAAAGCTTTGTCTATTTTTGTTTCTCCAAGTTGGGCTCAATCAGAAGATACTGGTTGGAATGTCCTGAAGAAATGACCCTTTCGATAGATTGAACTGAAACTGCTTATCGTACGTGGTTATATTTGGTAAAAATTGCGTGTTAGCTTTTTACAGAAGGGGAAGAATTATGGTATTGAATTTTAATTCCCTTGTATAAGAAAATTTAAAACTCATAGGTCTTAAAATGTTTTTACTTGTTATTCTCCTCAGTAATACATACCTCTTGCTTCCCGGCTGTACGAGCATCTATGTAAGATTTAAAGAAGAGGATCAGTGGTCACAGTGTGGAGACAAAGTTGACCCAGGAATGTATGCTTGATTTAATTAGGTTTTCATACCTGTTAAATGTAACTTAAAGACTTGGGTCTTACCTGTGTTGACTAGAATTAAAGTGACAGCTTAATTTCCTTACAAAAAAACAGCCCAGTCCCATTCTATAAGAGGAAACCCCAAATTGGCTCCTCAGGAATATGTTTTTATTTCACAAAGGTACCACCGAGCTGCAATTGTATAGTACATGTGATATGTGAGGGCTTTTCCTGCTGGGCCACAGTGTGTGCTTGCCTGTGCATTAGTCTTTATGTGAACCCTTATGTGAACTCTGGACATTGATCTCAGAAGCAGAAGGGCAAGTGATGAGGACTGGATTTTTATTAAACAATTTAGTAATTAAAAAAAAAATTCAGATATTGCCTTGGGCCAAAGAGATAGGACCAGGAGCCCCTTGGGCCATGGGGTGATTGGTTATTAACATCTGTGACAGAACAGCTAATCCCCACACCCCAAGGCATTTATCAATGTCTAGGGACATTCTGCTTGTCAATACTGGGAGAAAAGAGTACCAGTGGCACTAGTAAGTGGGGGACAGCGAGGCTGCTAAACCTCCCACACCTCACTGGAAACTTTACCATCATCCAGTCCCAACCGCAAAGATTGTCAGAGCCCTGCAGTTAAGCAATCCTGGTGTGTCTGCTATGATCCACAATCCATATGATCCACAATCCACTAAGCTTGCCTTGTACATGCTTAGAATCCTAGGCTGAGGTAGAAGCAAGAACAGCAGAATATCAACATCATCCTAAGCTTCGTAATGAGTTCAAGGCCAGCATGAATTGCACAAGCCCTTATCTGAATGGGGTGGTGGTACGTGAACAATTACGTACAAACTGAAATATTTTCCACCTTAGACTTGTTTTACTAGGACGCATCATATTGCTTTGTCCCTTGAAGAAAAGCAATTGCTTACTTACTTCATTCGGTAGCAGCCCTGCTTGGCTACAGCAGCAGAGAGCTCACCAAATTTCTCTAGAAAGACTGTCATCTGGCCTAGGCTTTGCCAGGAGTGCAGAGGCTTAGAGAGGCATCAGGGCTCAGGAGTTACATATGCCAGCACTTTTGAAGGGCAGAAATGCCAACATTCCCAACGTTTCTATTTTTCTCCAACCACATTATCTTGGAAATGGTTAAGGTTAGCCCTGAAAAGCTCCTTTTTTTTTTTTTTTTTTTTTTTTTTTTTTTTTTTTTTTTTTTTTGTAGACCATCACTCCTTGAGTGTTATCAGCTCTCTTAGCCAGCTTGTAAGATTTACCCTTTCTCTCCTTTCCCAAACAAGAACCTACAATCCTGGTTGGCAAAATTTTCAGCAGCTAAAGCCCAGTCATCAGTTGCCCTAACAATGTTCAGATGACTCATTAAGTAAAGAACACAGAAAGGGCACATAAGCTGGGGTCACGTGGTACGTGACTTCAAGTTGGAAAGAATTATGGGTGGAAGATAAGACCCCAAGGACAGTGCTAAGAGGCTCTTTTCCTGGTGCCTCTTCCAGGTCCAGTCATTTAGGCAGAAATAGAGTTGAGTCATCCTTAAGGTGAATCTGATGCTGATGGACGGATTTGGGTCGGTCTCCATGTGGTCTGGGAATGCCTGTGGAGTGTCCATTCCTATCAACGGTGATCTCAGACACTTGTGCAATTCTGAGTCATTGATTTGCTTTTCTTCCCTACTGATCCCAAGCCCAAATTCCTCCTAGGATCACTGGTAGTCCCGGGAGGTTAGATTTGCATAGGAAAAAAAAAAAAAAAAAAACTCTTGGGGCTAAACTTCTGGAGCTACAAACAGATTCTTGATGCTGAGAGTTCAAGAAGAGCCAGAGCATCCTAAAGCCAGCTACCCAGGAATCCTCAGGTGGGTTGTCTGCAGATGTTAATGAAGGCAGGAAATAACTTAAGAAACTTTGGAGGCAGATCCCAGTTACAAGACTTCTTGGGTTAGTTCATAAAAGCAGTTCTTGAGAGTTAAAAAGCATAAGCAGCGTTTTGAAAACAGCATGTTACAACTCTACCAAAACTCTCTTCAAGTAAAATTACTTTCCTCTAGCCAATTTTGCCCTGCAGACTTTCCCTTCCACGGAAAACCAGAATCTGAAACCTTAAGCAAGGTGGCTCTTGGAATTTTCCAGCATCCTATCTGTTCCCTAATAGTGAGTGTCTACATTTGGCCAAATATCAAAATTAAAGTAAAACTTTCCTAAAATAGCAGTCATAGGTAACAGGAAGGTTTCACTAGAAACACCAAGCAGAAATGTACTGTTTCATAGAAACTGGCCCTAACCCAGCAAAGTCTGTATTCCTTTTACAGTGCTTAGATGTGCCAGAATTTGTTATTCCTGATTAGAAGTATGATAAATTGTGCTTCGAGAAGTTATCAGTCTGCCCCCCTGTCTGATCTAATGGGAGCAGCTGTACTCCATTGCAGGTAGATTTCTCTCCTTGGCTTCTCCCCTCTAGGCCAGACAGGTGTGGCCTAAACTCAGTCTAGATAGAACTCCACAAAAAGCCCAGGTGCTGTCAGACTCCAAGATGAGGTCAGAAATTGGCTCAAATCCCTCTGAGTCAGAATTCTGAATCATCTCTTTTTTAAAACTATTCCACATTCACTTCCTCCTGTGACTATCGAAGCATCTGCTTTGCATCAAGGCCTTTTAGCCTTGAGACCTTTTCTAGGGGTGCTCAATCCATTGGACTCATTGTTGTCTCCCACCAGTACAGGAAAAAAAAAAAAAATGTGAAGCTCCTACCTTTGTATTCAAATGTAGGAGAGAAAGAGAAACAAATTTAAATATCTAATCCAGAGATGATGCTCTCCACTATTGTTAATAAAGAAACACTTAGGGAATTCTTGAGGTTGAGAGGTCTGCTGCTAAACTGTACTGAAATCCAGATATCATCAGAGACTCTTTTGAAACCATGATAATGAAGTCTACTTTCCTCCCTGCCCTCCCCCACGCCCCATCCAGTGCCAAGTATAAAAGAGGCTAAAAGTTATTAAAAGTTTCTGACAAACCTCAGCCAATGCTTTTTTTCTAACGGTCCATTTTACTTCTCCTTAGCGTACACATGAGCTGCCTCTGTTTTGTCCTGTGTCAACCTGAATCTAAAACCAGCCCTTCAGCAGGTTTTACAAGGAAATCTATTCTTACTAAATGTCAAACTGTAGAAGAGTTTGCCAGAGCCCCCAGAACTGGCAAACTTAACTTCACATTCTTTCCCCAGGTTGACCAGAAGTCTTAACTGCTCCATAAACATCTTAACGTCAGCTGGTTTCCAATGGGTATTTACATACTTTTTCCAACAAATAATGCTTTTCCTCAGAAAAATAATTCCATGACCAGTTAGTACCATATATTAAAATAACATGAGAAATCCATAAGGGTAGTACTCTCTTCCTGTATAATAACTATAAAATAATAACATATTGCTAATATGCTTTTCTTTATATGACTTGCCAAACAGTGCATTTTAAGTAGCAAGCCATATGGTTTTGAATTTTGTTATTCTAGTAAGAATGAGTCTTTGTGATGATCCTGTAGTGCTCTAAACAGTATGTACAGGGACTGGCTGAATTGTAAAACATATCTGTAGGATGCACTAGAGTCTTAGGAATGGTTAGCCTAGCAAATAACTAAATAAGTCTGTACTACAGTTCCAGTGGACAGAAGAACATTATAAAGTGAAAGAATTAAAATCAGTGTGGAAGAGTTCCCTGTGTTTATGCAGAAGGAGAATCTAGAAAGCAATGTGTGCTGTCTTATCACTCTACTGCCGGTACCTTTCACCTTCTTGCAAGGAGAGATACCACCACAGTGATCTCACTCACAAAGGCTTCAGAGGTATTTTAGGAACATTTCAAGTGGGTAAGATGAGTTACACAAAACAGGGGATAGGTACCAATCCCAGTAATCCCAATGAAAAGGGGGTCATAACACCTCCCTAAAACTTCGATGTGAGAATTAGAGGTGTAGACATAAAATCAGGTTGATGTATCAGAGATCCTCAATCAATAAAACAAAGAAAAAAGGTACTATCTTTATCTCTATAATTTTTTTTCTAACCACCACAACAAACTGAGTTTGATTGATACTTCACCTACGTCCTTGAACATAATGCTGGACATTTATTGAACTTGGTATTATTTATGTATTTTTAATTCTTTTTCTGTATAATATTGCTGTAACCTTTGAACTGTTTGAGAAGTTTAACTTAGGCATGGTTCTTGCTGAAAATTCCCAACTTGAGATCTTATATTTTATTTCCTAAAAGATCTTAATTAGACGTCTTTTCCTGATAATGACTCATATGGAATTGATAGTAACCTTCTGATACTGAATGTTTTCTTTGGAGAAAAAAATAACAAGAGGTGAGGCTATAAACTAATTGTTTTGAGAAGTGATTTCCAATATATGGATGTAAACTAAGCGATGGAAAGGTCACTCTTATGCTATTAAAATTTTTATATGGTTCATGAAGAGAATTCCCAATAACACATAGCAAATCCACACAAGAGAACTTTGTTTTAAGGGAAAAAGATCATACCCAAATCAGGAGAAATTCTACCTTGAGCCTTAAGGATATGGAAGTATTTTTATTTTAAGCCTTAAAAGATACTGGCTAAGTTAGCTGTGTTAATGTATGCCCTGAAAATCAATTTAAAAAATAATATAAAAATTAATAAATTAATCTACTTCTAACATTCATGAATTCTCATGCCTATGGATCAAGTTGTAGGGAAAAAAATAAGGTAAAGTGTCACACTTGATTTTTCTACTTGATACTGGCTCCTCTTTATTATGATTTATTGCTTAGATTCCATATCGTCCTTTCAAAGGTAGCAACATGAAGTATTAAATTAAAAAAAAAAAACTCATCTTAGCCTGATCTGTCTAAAAGCCAAAATAAAAATAATAGTGCTATCATACTTTGTGGGACAAGTCCTACAGGACCAAACTTGAAGAAGAATCTAGGTCATCGTCTTGACAGATATGTGCTATAAAAGCTTGAAGAGTCTTACATGTCTAGGACCATGCCAACCAATCACCTGATCAAAGCTTTGCTTCTGAGATTTACATGTACACAAAATGCAGTTCTCCCCCTTCCTTTAAAAAAAAGTCAACTGTACAAAGATTGTTAGAAGGAGCGAAATTAACTCCAACCAGCAAAGAAATGACTATCTTGCCATCTCCCTTATAATCTTCTTGTTTATTGCTCTAAAGTTGGGTTTTTTAAATCACTATAGGAGATTTTAAAGTATGGTCAATCTAATCTCTCATTTGCATGTGGATCCCCTCTCTGTTCTTGAAAGTTTTTAATCTCTGCTTCTAAGCTTTTAGAAAACAGCTAAAGGGAGCTTCTCTTTTATTGAAGACAACAAGAGAACTTCTATCCTCTGGCTCTTCTCTTGATATTGAGCCTATGTCTACCCAACTAAAAAATAAAAAATAAAAAGTAGTCATTGGATGAAGAGATTATCAGCTAGTAGGATAAAAGGAAAAAGAGGGTCCTGATGAATAATCAATAACTTGGTTCTGAAATCTAGATCAATAACAGAAAGGATCAAACTTTCCCAGCAAGCTATCTTTCAGTACTTAAATCCTTAGGCCAGAAACTGAATGAGGAAGAGTCCAGAAGACAGGGGGATTAGACGGGAAAAATGATCTTCTACAGAAAACCAATCCAAAAGGAAAGGGCAATCATAGCCGCAAAGGGTGAATACAAGGAGTCCTTGGTTGTAAAAACTACTGTGTAATGGTTTTCACTCAGTATTTTGGAAGCAGACAGTACTTTCCTTTGGAAGCAATGCTATAAACTGGGTACCAAAGATCCCACTTACATCATAATTTTGGGCAATCTACATACACATGTGATTAAAATGGGAAAATAGGAGAAAAACTCTTAAGACTGTAACCACTAAGCTTTAAGGTATGAATAGTGGCTGTTATTGCTGTGCTATTGGGGAAAATTTTTTTATCAGCTAATTGGAGGTTGATAGGGGGTAAAAAAGCCATCTTGGAGATTTCAGAGACTTGCACGTTAACCTCGCTTGGTTGCCGATGGCATCCAGACCTTCACAGCTAATATCACAGTTGTTGGTCATGATGAGAAAAACTCTTAACACAAATTAGAAGAAGTGGAAGTTAAAAGAAAAATGGATTTTTTCTTTTTAAATTATTAATTTTTGAAAAAATTGTGTGTGTGTGTGTGTGTGTGTGTGTGTGTGTGTGTGCATGGTCATGTCCATCCCTCATATTCTTTCTCTGGATAGCTCTGTTTCCTCCCAAAATATCTTCTATCTTCCTTCCAACTTCACGTGCTTTTAAAAAAAACTCTCTAAGTCCAATGAATGCTTCTGACATGTGCACATGTGTTAGAATCCACTGAAGCATGGGCAACATACCTATGGCTGCCACGCTCCCCCCAAAACAATTTGACTCTGTTATTTTTTTTTTTAAAGAACAGGGGGCAGGCTTTGACAAAAAAGAAAGAAGGTAAAGAAATAATTATGTAAAGAAGAATGTAATGGAGTTGTGGGATTCACCTGTGAGTTACTAGTGAAGGTCTAAGTACAGGGATAGGAGAGATGGGTATGGAAATAGCAAGTTAAAGTTTAGCAAAAAATGAAGACAACTTGAACCCTGGTCCCCAAATGTATTACTTACTTTTCTTTTGAGTTGCAAATAGATCTCAAAAACAGCTAATGGAGGAATAGTCTACTTTGCCTCATATGTAGATAGTCAATTCACCTATAATGGAGAAGGTGTGACATTAAGCTGTATCCTGATAGTGACATTGGGGAGCATGAGAATACTGGTCATATTGCCATTACAGACAAGAAACAGCCTGACTAGAAGTTTCAAGGGCCTACCCCTGACCCAATTTCACTAGCTAACCTCCTGCAACATCATTTTCACAACTTTTGATGGTAAAAAAAAGATAGCACTGTCAAGCTAGGAATTAAATTTCTAAATCCATGAACCTGTGAGAGAAGCTTTATAGTCATACCATATCACTAGCCGGTACTACCACTCCTAACAAGACAGGGCAAGCAGAGACGGTGTTTATAAAGTAGCCCCAAAATAGCAAAAATGTGTAAATGAGGGAGGGCAATCATATAAAATATTCCTAGATCTAATGTTGTTAACATAATAATCACACACACATAGACACACACACACACATACACACACAAAACACACTAAATACAACCTTGTATAGAGTTAAATGAGGGCATTAGTATTAACAGAAAAGCCATACATTTATAGTCAGGCTACCTTGGACTTGAACTCTAGCTCTGTTAAGTGATCTTGGTTAAAAGAAATAAAACTAACCTCTGTACTCCTCAATTGAAATATATTTCAAATGGACATACAGTAGGCTACTTTTAAGTTTCTGAAATCTGCTAGCTACGCCTTACAGCTGACATATGGAATGATATTCCTGTGGTGTGTGAACCTGAAACAAACTTATTTTCAACCTATAGTGTGTTCAGGTAACATATAAAACCATATATAGAATTGTCAAAATTGTAAAATACGAATCTCAAGTAAGGAGACTTTTCATAGCAAGGTATCCATTCCAAGTAAGTGAATTGTCAAATGCATTCTTTTCCCCAGGGTAATGATAAATGAGCAAAAGACTAGAAACTCGATACACTGACTAAGCCATTCAAGGCTGAAGATGAGCGTTTACCTGTCCTTGACCTCTATTAGTGGGTAAGGCCTCAAGTTGTTTGCCTTTCCTATTGAATCCACAGTTTGGTTTCTGTAACAATGCCCAAGATTATTGTTAACAATTCACCATTAGCGTGCATGTGCAAAACTCAAGAGCCAGGCTATTTTAGCTCTCTCAACATCATTGTGTTTTGAGAGCATAAAGGAGACACTATTGCATAGCACAAGGAGTTATGGAGAAGATTTGTATTACATAATGAGTAGATGGGACAAGGCCAGAAGCACATGGTATGCTGGTCCCTCCGGGATCTGCTTTCCTCTACCAGATCACATCATTTGCTGTAACCTACTTTGAAGCCTTTGTCCAGGATGCTTATTATGTCTAATTATGTGGGTGAGTGTTTATTAAAGTACATGCACTGTCATTTTAGGGCCCCAGCCATGCCTCTCCACAAATGTTAGCAGTTTTCACTTTGTAAAGTGTGTTTATACAGAGCAAATGTGTGAACCCACAGCAAGGCAAGGCAGTGTCTTTCCAGACTGAAGCAACAGGACTCCCAGCTCTGAAAAGAAAATGTGGACATGAACGCAGTCCTGAAGGTACAGGGTCCAAGAATCCCAAGGATAAAACTGGGTCCTACTCAATAGAATACACCACTTTTAGGAACCACAAAAGCAATGAGTGCTCTACGCTCCCATTTCTATAGGTCTACCTATAATAGGCATTTCAGTAGTTTGTAAACACACTGTTTTCTTCTCCATTCAAGTTATGATAGGCTTAAAGCACACTGCCGAACAACTGTGCTGCATATCTACTTTGAGACAAACTCGATGTGAGTTCTGCGTATTTCAAAAAGGACAAAATGCGTTCCTATTTGCAAGAAGTTCATTGTTTAAAAAGAAGAGGATGTAAGCAGAGATAACGACACACCTTGAGTGCAGTTGAGATGCTGTAAAGCAAGTACTGTGAAAACATTGCTGAGGGATGCTAAGGGTACGGAACAGGCTTCAGTGGGGCAGCATTTGAAGTGAGTCTTAACAGCAAGGAAAGTAAGTGACTAAGGGTTGCTACCCTGAAAGAGGCTGTTGAGTGAAGCAAATGTGTTTCCCTGTGTGTCATCCTTTGTGGATGGCATCAATTATTCATCAAGATGCACCCAGAGCTATGAGCCTGGGAAAGTGAGTCTGGGGTGTGGGGAGCCAGGAGAATCAGCCCAGGGCACATCCTTCTAGGACATCAGCATCGGAGGTTTAACTCTCACTACTGAGAACTCTTTAAAAATGCCAGCCCTGCAATTGGCCCAGTTCCAAGTACAGAATAACTTGATTCTGTAGTAAGAAAGAGACAGGAGAAAATAAAAGAGCTAAAAATAAATAATTTTTAAAACATTTCACTATCCCTCTGACTTAGAGGTAGTGAGCCAGAGTATGCAGGTTGTTTGAAGTTTCCAAAATTATATTTTTCTTAAGTTAGCTAAGGAAGTCAACTGCCATGAGGCATCAGTCCATCATATGCAAATCTTTGACTTTTTTCAAAAATCCTGGCACACACCTATAACTTCATCACACAGGGAGCTGAAGCAGGAGGGTCTCTGAGCAGCATAGCTAGGTTCTGACTCAGCTAAAACAAAATAAAAAACGTATCTGTGAATTTGTAACTTTAATAAAAGTTATGTCTGTAAAATAGAAAGAAATACATATTATATTCAATATGAGATGAATAACAAATGACTGGGGACAATATTTCAAAGATGATTCATCCACAGGAGAAATTGCAGTTAACCAAAATGCTACAGATAAATTGTATGTGTATG
This sequence comes from Montemys delectorum, assembly GCA_019843815.1. Taxonomy (NCBI): domain Eukaryota; kingdom Metazoa; phylum Chordata; class Mammalia; order Rodentia; family Muridae; genus Montemys; species Montemys delectorum. Next base: position 22,777 of record JADRCD010218234.1, on the reverse strand, counting down.
TATGTGTTGTATGTGTATGAATGTATGTGTGTATTTGCATGTATGTGAGTGTATGTGTGTTTGTGTTTATGTGTATTATGTGTGTATGTGTTTGTATGTGTATGTATGTCTATATGTGTATGTGTGTGTGTATGTGTGTGTGGTGTATGTGTATGTGAATTTATGTGTGTATTTGAGTGTATGTGAATGTACGTATGTATGTATGTGTGTTTGTGTGTGTGTGTGTATGTGTGTGTGTTTAAGGTAACTGATAGGCAAAAAATAATAATGAGAAAGAGCTACAGAAAATAATCACATGAAAAATGTTTATCTTAATTCCTGATTAAAGAAATATAAACTAAAACAAAAAGATATGCCATGTATTATCAGATTGGCAAGTAGAGAAAAGATTTTAATACTACCCAGAGTTGGCAAGAACGTGTGCAAAGAGACATCTTCGTGAGCTCACTCGGGCCTAGACCTGACTTTCTTGCCTGAAGCTCATGCCATTTTAGAAATTTATTCTTTAAAAAGAATGCAAGATTAATTTTTATCAGTTTATTATGAATCTTTTTTCAGTTAGGAATAAGTACATTGAGTTATAATTTTTTAAAGATGACAGATACCATAAACATTTTGCAAAAAATCCAGAAAAATTAACTTATTGGTAATAACATACCAAAATAGACAAATACAATCTGTCTTCTCCCTGTGTCTTTGAGAGCAAACTTCCTGATACCCACTGCCTTATACAACAATTTTATATAGGCAAAATAGAAATCAGTGTCATTTTTCTCTGACTTACATCACTATGTCACTTCTCATAGTTTTGAAACTTCTTTCACAACTCGTTGATGTGCCATTTACTTTTCTAGGTTAGGTGATAAATTCATAGGAATCTCTGAAAGGCTATTTTCCCAGATGATGTCACATTTCACAGAGTTGGAGACCTTGAACAGTAGGGACTTGACAACATCAGAGACTTTGGATTGATAGCTCTATTGTGCAGTTGATGCTGGTATCCTGTTTCATGAGCTTTGAGTTATTGTTACCATGACAGTATTTCCTGAAAAACAACAAGGAACTCACTCACTTACCATGTATTTATGATTTGTTCTCAATACGTGTGATTATTCAATAACCAGAACCCAGTTCACTGCTTTATATCCAAAATGTATTATGTCTTTGATTTACTACTTTTGGAATGAACTGAGTTTCTCTTTGTTTTGCAATTCACTTCTTTTTATCAAAGAAATTTCTATGGATTTTACGGGGCATCTTTATTGCCTTGATTTTATACTCTACCAACTTTTTATGTTAATTTTCTTGCTTTCGTCAGTTTCTTTGAGGGTGACTCCCTACGTCTATTTCAGGAGTTGATCATTTCTCTTTTACTTTATTAAAACCTGCTGGAAGGTTTTATGAATTCTCATCTCAGACTCCCTCAAGCCTGATCCCCAAAATACCCACCAGCTGGCTCAACTTTGCTTGACATGTGCGAGATAATTCCCTGTAGAAGAACAAAGATGTAGCAGGTGCTGCTGATGGTGCTTACAAATCCTCTTATTAATTTTATAAAAACATTGGAGTCTGTACATTCAAGCCGTTCCAAAAGACCTAAAGGACTATGAAGGTGAAAAGATTAGACTCATAAATAATTAGCTTATAATTAATTAACTCACTGAAAATATTCAGCACATCTGTATGATGATAATTTAAATACTAATCATCTAGTTGGAGAAACTTTGTTATTGTCTAGCAGAATTTAGTTATCTTTTTTTTTAAAAGATTTATTTATTACACATAAGTACACTATAGCTATGTTCAGACACACCAGAAGAGGGCATCAGATCCCATTACAGATGGTTGTGAGCCCCCATGTAGTTGCTGGGATTTGGACTCAGGACCTCTGGAAGAACAGTCAGTGCTCTTAACTACTGAGTCATCTCTCCAGCCCAGAATTCAGTATTCTATGAACCAGCACTTCTGTTTATTATAATCCACTAGACAAGCAGACTGTCATGAACTAACAAAGCTTTATGAACAAGAATATCCCATGAAGTGTTACTTACAACAAAAGAGAAAGCAAACACACAAAGAATGAATAGAGAACCAACACAATGGCTGGCCAGTGGTGTTACATACTTTTTTAATCTCAGCATTTCGGAGGCAGAGGTAGGTGGATTTCTGAGTTCAAGGCCAGCCTGGTCTATAGAGTGAGACATCCAGAGCTACACAGAGAAACCCTGTCTTAAAAAGAAGGATGAGAAGGAGAAGGAGAAGCAGCACAATTAATAATGGATATTTACGCTATAATAACAGTATAGTTATTTAAAAGAGTAAATTATATCTATCTTACTGTAAAAGACAACCCCACTGAAGATGGGGAAGAAGGATTAGGAGCCAAAGAGTTTGAGGAGAACACAGGGCACAGAATCCACTAAGCAGGGCTCACAAGAGCTTACAGAGACTGAAACAGCAAGGTTGGAGCCTGCATCTGTCTGCACTAGATCCTCTATGTGCATGCTGTGGATGTTTAGTTTGAGGTGTTTGTGGGAATCCTAACAGTGGAAGATGGGTATCTCTAACTCTTTTGCCTGCTCATGGAACCCTTTTCCTGCTGCTGGGTTGCCTTGTCTAGACTTGATATGAGGGTTTACTGCATCTTGGTATGTCCTCTTCAGTTGATATTACTGGGAAGTCTGCTCTTTTCTGAAGGGGAAATGGAGGGGCAGTGGATCTGGGGGAGAGGGAAGAAGAGGCTCAGGGGGAGAGGAGGGAAGAAAGGCTGCAGTTAAGATGTATTGTCTGAGGAAAAAAAAGATAAAAATAGATACTTTAGTTATATTTTATAAGAAAAAGAGAAAATTATGAATTCATATGTATAATTTAGCCACTGATGAGATCATATAAAAAATTGCAGTATTATGAACATATAAGAAATGGCTTGTTTAAGGACAGAAATATATGGGGAAAATGGTATAACCTGCATCATTTTACCTGAAATGTCTTTTAATGGCTACTTTTAGAGATTGAACTTTAAAAAAATCAAGATTTCTACTTAAAAACCACTATATGCTTTAATACTACTCCTCTCTTTCTTTGTGAATAAGATGCCTTTATAATTGTAGAAAATATAACTTCTATTCAAAAGTAATTTCTATTATTTCCTGTAAATAAATTACTTCCTTACTATTATTTATCTTTCTCTCAGATATTACAACCTGAACAGTTTCCCCTCCCCCATGTCCTCCCAGTCCCTCCCCACCACACCTCCACCATCACCCTCCCCATCCACTCCTCCTCCATTCAGAAAAGGGGAGGCCTTTTTCATGTATATCAACCAAATGTGGCCTATGAGGTTTCAATAAGACTAGGCACTTCCCCATATATTAAGGCTGGACAAGGCAACCCAGTGGGAGGAAAAGGGTCCAAAAGCAGGCAAAAGATTCTTAGATAGCCCCTGCATCTACTGTTAGGATTCCTATAAGAAGACCACCCTACACAACTATAATACATATGCAAAAAGACAAGGTCCAACTCATGTAGGTTCCTAGGTTGTCAGTTCAGTTCAGTCTCTGTGAACCCCCCATGGGCATAGGTTAATTGATTCTGTGGGTTTTCATGATGTCCTAACCACTTTGGCTCCTAGAATTCTCCCCCTCTTTTGAAGGATTTTCTGAGCTCCACCTAATGCTTGGCTATGAGTCTCTATATCTGCTTCCATCAGTTGCTGGATGAAGTCTGATGACCATTATGCTAGGCTCCTATCTACAGGTATAACAGAAAATCATTAGAAATCATTTTATTTGTGTGTGTGTGTGTGTGTGTGTGTGTGTGTGTGTGTGTGTGTCAGTCATGTTTGGTTCTACCCTAGGTCTCTCCAGCTTCTGGTTGCTAGGCTCCTTCTGATGACATGGGTCTGAAGCTGGACCGTCTGGTTGACCACTCTCACAATTTCTGTGCCACCTTTACCACAGCACATCTTGTAGGCAGGATAAATTGTAGGTCAAAGTTTTGAGGCTGGACTGGTGTCCTCCCACTGGAAGTCTTTTCATATTCCCCCTCACTAGAAGTCTTAGCTTAGCTAGGGTCACCCTCAAGGTTTCTGGGAATTTCTGTTGCACTATGTTTAACCCCATCCCACAAATTCCTGCCAATCCAATCCAATCAGGATTATCTCCCTCCACCTAATCCCCTCTAGTCCCATCCTTACCCACTACCACTCTGTCAGCAGTATCTGTTCTAGTTCCCCTTCCAGGAAGAGTCATCCATCCCCTCTTGAGCCCTGCTTGTTAGCTCTTAGCCTCTCTGGGTCTACGGATTGCAGCATGGTTGTCCTTTACTTTACAGATAATACACACTTATAAATGAGTACATACCATGCTTATCTTTCTCGGCCTGAATTACCTCACTCAGGATGATTTTTTTTTTTCTAGTTCCATCCATTTGCCTGTAAACTTCATGATGTTATTTTTTTTTAATTGCTGAGTAATACTTCATTGTATAACTGTACCATATTTCTTTATCCATTCTTCTGTTGAGGAACATCTAGATTGTTTCCAGTTTCTGGCTATTATGAATAAAGCTGCTATGAACATAGTTGAATAAGTGCCCTTGTGGTAGGGTAGGGTGTCCTTTGGGTATATGCCCAGGAGTGGTATAGGTGGGTCTTTAGGTAGGTCGATTCCTAATTTTCTGAGAAACTGCCAACAACTAAAGTTGTTGTACAAGTTTGCACTCCCACTAGGAGTGAAGGAGTGTTGCCCTTGCTCCACATCCTCACCAGAATAAACTGTCATTTGTGGTTTTGATCTTAGCCATTTTGACAGGTGTCAGATGGAATCTCAGAGACATTTTATTTGCATTTCTCTGATGACTAAGGATGTTGAACATTTCTTTAAGTGTTTCTTGGTCATTAAAGATTTTTCTGTCAGGAATTCTCTGTTTAAAATAAAGAAAAATGAGAGAAACGAGAAAAGCATATACAGACAAGCCCTGTAGCCTCTCGCCCCTGCTCACCTGCACCTTCCATTCTAATAACTCGTTTGCAGCCCATTTCTGTTTCTGAAGCTGGAAGATGCTGATATGAGACATTAAAAATGTGTACTTAACTAGTTCACTAATTTACTGAGTGCTTGCTAACCTTATCAATAGTGTTATCCCTTATCTGAACATAAAATATGCCTTTTCAAAAAAAAATGAATTCTCTGTTTAGGTCTGTACACCATTTTTAAATTGGATTCTTTGGTTTGTTGATGTTTATTATTCTTTATATATCTCAGAAATTAGCCCTCTGTCAGATGTGGAGTTGGGGGAAAACCTTTCCCAATCAGTAAGTTATAGTTTCATCTCCTTTACGGCCTTATAGAATCCTTTCAGTTTCATGAGGTCCCATTTATTAAGTGTTGATCCTAGTGCCTGCATAATTGGCGCTCTATTCAGGAACTTGTCTCCTGTGCCAGTGTGTTCAAAGCCATTCCACCAAATTTCTTTCTTCCTTTTTCCCTCACCCTAGCTTTTTTTAAACATTAAGAAGGTCTCTTGTAGAAAAACTCAGCTTGCTAGTCAACACTAACACTTTCAGTTTGGATTGTCTTCTTCTGTACTGATGTCCATGTTGTGCTTGTAACTTATGGCAAAAGTAAAGCCAAAATTCATCAAGCTTTCTTGACTAGCACCTTACCAATGATCACTAGATGATCAGAACTGTTCCGGATTTCATGCCTAGAAACAACCCTGTTAGGGTAGATTGTGATCAAAAGGAGAACACAGGTAAAATCTGGCCTACAAGTTATTCTAGAAAGACCAGACAGTTTCTAGTCATCTCAAAAGAGGGATGGGTGTGTTCTAGAGTGTTTGAAGGAACACTTTCCTTCAAAAGAGAAAAGTAATTCTATAGAAGGACCCGATTTCAATGATGCAATATCAACTTCGCCTGGGGAGAAATGAATGTGCAGGCTTGCCTGTGAGCTGTCTTTAACATAGCTTTCTTACTGATGCAAGGAGGTTAGGAAATCACTGATTTATCACTATTTCCTTGTGTCTCAATATTTTCTCTTCTGCAAGTCTGGATTGGTCTTGAGATTTTTGTTTTGTTTTAATAATCTTGGTTACAGCATGGGTCCAAAATTCCTAGTATTTCAACAAACTTTTTGTTTTCAAAGATCCTCTGAATGTTTCTGCAGGCACGTTACATGACACGTTGTATTACATATAGACTGAAAAAGCCATTTCTCAGATCTCCAGAGAGTCAGCAGCTCATTTTAGAGTAGAATGCTAGGACATGTATGTAGTCATTGTTACACACACCCCAACACACACACACACACACACACACACACACACACACACACGTGACTGACCACCTTTGCTCCAGAGATTTCTAGACCATTAACTATACTTGTGTGTTGTCAGAGAGCAACGATTTGTAACTTTCCCTAACATAGCATGTTAGAAAAAGCCAACCACTTCTCCTGTCACCTCTACTGCTACTCTGCACCCCATCATTCTGACTTGGGACCACACTGAGAAGCTTTCTCTAGAGTACATGGTTCACTCAAGGGATGTGTACAAAGCAAAATCAAACTGTCTCTATGAACAGATTCAAATTCTCTGCATACGGACTGGTGAAAATAGGAACTACCAGTCTGATAATCTGACATGCACAGGTTACCTCAGATAATAGATGGTTAAGCTAGGCCTCGCGATGCAGGCCTCTAAGCCCAGCTAGTTAGGATAAGGCAGAGAATCATAAGTTTAAGGCAATTCCAGCAACTAAGGGAGAACTTGCCTCAAGATAAAAATTTCGAAGACGGCTAAGGGAGCCAGGAGAGACAGCTGAGGGGATAAGAACATGTGTTGTTCAGATCCTGGTACCCACTTAAAAAACTGAACACCTCTGCAAGTCACCTATAATCCTAGTGCTGCTGAGACCAGAGACAGCTTGGTCACCAGGACGTGCTAGCCAACCACCAGCTTGGCTCTAGAATCAGTAAGAAACCATGTTTCAAAGAAATAAGATTGGAAATGACAGAGCAAGACAACTAATATCTTCCTCTGGCCTCCATGAGTGTATACACAGGCACATACATCCACGCATATATATGTGTGTGTATGTATGTATGTATATATGTGTGTGTATGTAGGTGTATATGTGTATGTGAATGTATGTATTTATGTATGTATGTATGTGTGTGTGTGTATGTAGGTATATATGTATGTGTGTATGTATGTATGTATGTGTGTGTATGTAGGTATATATGTATGTATGTATGTGTATATATATATATATATGCATGTATGTATGTACTGAGCAACTCAGTTTGGAGAAGCATCAATCAGCAGGACCTTTGGGGCCCAACAGTAGCTCTAAGAAATCCAAAAGCCACAGCCCTGTTAGAGAGACTTTCACCAAGGCTTCCTTTCTGTTTAGTATGTCTTCCCAGCTCTTGTCTGATTTCCACCCACCTTTTTTTTTTCCTCTGTGGCACAATTTCTGCCTTCTAAAGGCTGTATTTCTCAACCTGTCTGCATCTCTGCCCTCTCTATCCACTGCGTCTAACCACAACAGAAGGGTGTGACAGGGTAGGGCCACCACATCCATAGTAGATGCTGCAGACCTTTTGTGAGCTACACTGAGTCTGAGAATACTAACTGTGGAGTCAAACCTTGGGTATTGCATCTTGGCAGCTAGAGACACAGAATGCACAGCAATTCAGTATAAAACTCCCAGAGGAGATTGTAGAAGATACTGTTGAAAGATAGCTCTGCAGGTGTCAGGTGAGCGCCATGAAGACCATTCCTTCACTTGGCATTCTACATTTACTGAGTATCTAAACATAAAACTCTAACTTACCAGAAATGAATACCAGTCGAGACATAGGTTCTAAGGCTGTGTTGGCCTTTATGTGTGTGTGTGTGTGTGTGTGTGTGTGTGTGTGTGTGTATAGTTCAAGGGAAGTGTGGGTTACATAGGAGTTCAAGGCCCTGAGCTACTTGACAAGACCCCAGCTGAAAAGGCCAATGTCCAGTGGTACAGTTCATGTACAGAGTACGTGCCCTGCATATATACAGGGGCTCGGATATAATCCCCAGCACTGCAAAAACAGGCACATGTGGACACACACACACACACACAAACACAAAGAGACAGGGAAACACAGAGACAGAAAGACACAGAGAAAGACAGAGATACAACTTATATGACAAGAGCCTCAGAATCTAGTGACAAACTGGGTAAATTAGTAAATAGCACCAATGTGACAGCTACCACAATGAACCAGAATTGAGGTATTCAGAAACCCAAAGAGAGGGAAAGCCAAAAGGCTTTCTGTAAGCTGTGAACCTTAAACTATATTCCTCTAAGTAGATGAAGTCACGTGGGAAGGGAAATTGCGCAGAAGTGGAGCTGAGTGCTTGGCAGAGTCCCAGTGATGTGGCTCAGCTACCTTCAACAGGGCTTTACTGTGCTCTATGTCCGAATTGTTTCTTTCAGACTTGGTGCAGGAGATACAAATTATCTTGACAAAGAGGGAGACTGTAAGTATCTATGAACTTCAAAAGGATAGGATTCTTGAAAGACGACTTTGGGGAATAGCATACCCAACCAATGCATTGAGATTATCCAACCACATCCCAGGCATGGATTAGCCACCCTAAAGAGAAATCTGTTGCTATCAAGTATGTGTTTATCTCTAGTTTATGGACTGACTGTGAAAACCCTTGAATGATCCTGAACAAGCCAATGCCATCTGGAAACTCACAGTGTTTATCAACATTTTAACAGACCAGTTAAACATTCTTGACCCACTAGCTAGAATCCAAAGTGTCCCGAGATTTATTTTCCCAAGGGAAAAAAAAAAGTTTTGTTGTTCTTATTTACCCCGAGTGGCATTTATATAGTAAGCTTGATACTCTAAAGTCTTTTTTAGGCTGCTGTTCTGCTCCCAAGTGACTTTCAGAAGAAAAGCTGACTGTCCTTCATAGAAAAGTGAAGGCAGATAATTACGATCATATAACCTAGTGGTGATGTTCTAATGCATCTCATGCAAACTTCAGGAAACAATTGGTTTTTGAGATGAACAACAAGAAAGCCCAGGCTTTTTCACATATTAGGCTCAAAAAAAATGAAGCCTTTTCTATATCTTATGTTACAAAACATAATTTCTTCTGTGTCTTGAATACAATGCTTTCAGTTCCTTGTGGTTTTTGTTCTTTGTGTCTTGCTTGGCTCATTCCTTACGGTTTTCATATAACCCTCTGGTTATAGTATGTTTTCAGAAGGTGGAGGGACAGGCATAATAAAGGAAGCAGTTTAAAAATGTAAGTGATTTGACTGAGCTTGCTAGCCCATGCCTGTAATCCTATCTCTTGGGAGACTGAGACAGAAGGATTGGGGATTTGAGGCTAACCTTGGTATCATAGTGAGTTTTAAGCCAGCATGGGCTATAATGTGAGACCCTATCACAATCAACCAATCACTAAATTAAGTGCCTCTGCCTAGGCTAAAAGTTAAAATGGTCCATACTTTCCACATTACTCCAAATGTTCACAGGATAGAAAAGAGTTCTGTGGTCAAAGAAGATTAGGAAAAAGGGTTTTAAGCAAGAACAACAACAAAACCCCAAAGTAAAAAGTTATTATTTTCATTACAGACGTCCCATAGTCTAGACATGTGCTTTGCTAGTCTCCGGCAGTTCTCAAGGACTCATATAAAATCTTCCCATATCCAGAAATACATCATGGCCTGAGTTCATAGGAGAGGGTCCTTATCATATCTACTTCAGAAAATGACTTCAAAAATGATCCCTTAAAAACCCAGTTTATAGGAGCTGTCATGAAATCCAAGAATGAGAAGAAAGCAGCCTTCCCGGAAAATTCTATAGCAGCTGAAGGGTCAGATAGGCAGTCAGTGGTGCTGCACCAACCAAGGATGTGAATCACATCACCTTCGGCATCAAGCCCTGCCATTAGAGACAGGGCGCACTACATTTCCATCTCCAGTTTTTCTCACTTTTACTTCAAATAAGAAAGGAAGCTCCCAATACCCAGAGAGGTCCCTTAACCAACTCATCAAAGAATCTAATGATCTGCAAATGTGACCTCTCTAAACATAACAAAGAAAGCACCCGTTGCTTTCTGCTTTCACAGGCTCTCAGTGCTTGGTAGAGTCATACAGAGAAACCGGGAGATTACAGAGTACAAGTTTATTAGGTTTCAGCACGGATAGTGTTTGTTTTGTGAATATTGACTAACGTGAATATTAATAATGCATGTGGTTTAAAAGCAAAGGGGGAAATCCCATTGTCTGAGCACTCCTACTCTCAGAGACCAGAAAGGACTTTCCTAAGGACATGCTCTGTCTATCTTTCCTATCTGTCAATGCTCTTGGTGGCTCAGGCTCAGTGGAAAGGAGACTCTGAAAGAATGCCTGAAAGACTCAATCCTGTTCACTGTTGAGAATAGAGGGTAAGAAAAATAACATTCTCCACTGACAGAATCTCTGCTGTTTCTCCAAGTCAAGCTCTAGTACAGTATTGCATGCCCCGAAGGATATTAAACCTGTCGTATACCAACCAGACCAAGTGAAGAAAGAAAACTAGCACAAAGAGAATTGCCCTTTGTTCTTAGTTTAAACATGGTACTCTGAAGACTTCTTTTTAAAAAACAAACAAAACAAAACAAAACAAAAAAAAATGTGTTTCTAATGTAAATATACCTGCAGTTCAGAGCAGGTGCGAGAGGATGATACAATGAATCTTAAATGAGCAGTCTCTAGGGAGAACTGAGAACTAATAGCACACTTTTAAATCCCAATCCTCAAGAGGGGAGGCAAGAGGAATGCGGCCAGTTCAAGACCTGCTTGAGCTTCCTTCTTGTCTATAGCCCTGGCGTTGCTTGTATTTTGATGCTAATTCTGCTCTCCTGGGAGGGGCTCACTCTACAAGGAATGAGTCACGTACTCAGGTGACTTCGTGTGAACCATCCCCTAGTGAATAAAGGAGCCAATCACTGGAAGGGGTAGGCGAGACTTCTGGGTTGGAGAGGGGAAGAGAGGAGGAGGTGAGAGAGAGGGTCCTTTAGGATGGGGATAGTGTGAGGACAAGACGCAGCTATGAGTGTCTCCCGGTTTCAATGACAGATCTGTTAGGATTTGCCACCGGAGGATTTAGATTCAATAAGTCTTACAAGATTAGAATTTTAGTCGCTGTGCCCAGTGATTGAGTTACCGGCACTCATCTCTGAACTTAGTTTGTATTGTGTTTTCCTTCACGGGCTCGTCTGGGTTCAAGAGAGAAACGTAAAAAAGCATGGGTTTGCCTAAGGTGCACCACAAAGGCAGTGGGGGATTTGAAGCACAGGGCTGATGCAGTAAGGACCTGCCAGTGGGAATTTAGCAAGCTGGGTGGAGAGATTTTGGAGCTCTGAGTCAGTCTCCACGCAATAAAAACAGGTTGGCCATTGCCAGCCAGTGCATGGCCTGCCAGGCTGCCAGGGAAGAGGCACAAGCACGAGAGCATGCTGGTTCTTTTTTAATATTTCCTGCAACACTTCATTTCGAGACCTTTTCTCAAAAAGGAATCAGAATAAAAGGCATGTGGTAGTTTGAATGAGAGTTGACCCTGTAGACTTATGTGTTTGAATACATGGTCCTGAGTTGGCAAAACTATTTGGGAAGGCTTGAGCAGTGTGGCCTTATTAGAAGAGGTGTGTTAAATGGTAGGTTTTGAGGTTTCAAGAGTACCTTGCCATTCACAGTGCCCTCTCTGTCTCCTGCAGGCAGTTCGGGATGTAAGTCAGCCCTCAGCTATTACAATGCGTTCCAAACCTGGATTCCTGAAAAATGCCTTAGTGGAATTTTTAAAAAATGAAGTATGCCTAGAGCCAGGAAGATGGCTCATTTGATAAAATGTTTGCCTGACACTCAAGTGTGGTGATCTGTGTTTTGATCTCTTATACCTATGATTAAAAATAAAACAAGAGCAGGGAGACCCTGCCTATAATCCCAACACTGGGAAGGCAGAAAAAGGAAGATCCCTAAAGGCTCAGAGCCTACCACCCTAGCTGCAAGTTCAGGAAGAAACTCTGTCTCAAAAAATAAGATAGGGAATTGTAGAGAAAAATGTAAGCCCTAAGCCTGCACACACACTCGAGCACACACACACACACACACACACACACACACACACGCACACACACACGCACGTGTGTGCACGCATGCACAAGCATTCCTGTAACCCATACTTAACCAAGTAAATAAACGGGGGCGGGGGGGGGGGGTGATGGTGGCGCACCCCTTTAATCCCAGCACTTGGGAGGCAGAGGCAGGAGGATTTCCAA